>LDEF01000001.1:751279-779058 GCA_001455505.1 Leptographium lundbergii
GGGGGGGGGGGGGGGGCGTGTGGGCGACGATATACCATGAGTATATGTATCTTACGCGTACGAAGTAACTGTGCGAGGGAAAGTTCCTGCACGGGAGAGCCTACAGGCAAGTCGTATCTTACGAGTGACATGCACGAGGTGATGGTGTCTGCATGCAGGGCACACAACAAGAAGGCAGCAGCTCACTGGCAGGCTGCATTCGGAGTTGGAGAGCACGGGGCGGCAGCAGAACAGAAGATGGATGGGAAGCAGAAGCAGAAGCAGAAACAGCGACAGCCGAAGACGCGGCACACCAAGCGGAAGCAGCAGCAGCAATGTCGTGAGCGACGAGGGACCCTGGCCAGAGGAGGGACAAGGGGACGGCGATGGCGAGACGACGACCTGTTGCGACAGGGACTGGATGAGTGAGCGAAAAGGCCAGACAGGGTGCAGAAAAGAAGAAAAAAAAGGCGCCAGGCCAGCTAGTGCTAAAGAGGAAAACCGTTGAAAACGCGGCCGGGCCGCGGCGACTCATGGGGGGGGGAAAGAGGCAGAGAGGCCAAGAGGGCCAGTGTGGTACCTGTATCGAGACGGTGGAATGGGGCTGGTACATGCGTTGGGGTGCGTGGGCCAGCCGTGCATCATGTACTCCGTGTGTGGGCCTGGGTACCCGCTGTGGATGAGCGCACTACGACAAAAGGGGGCCACGCTGCATAAAAAGCTGCTGCCAAACGGCCGAGCTGGTTGCACCATGGATGGGGCAACTACGGAGTACCACTGGCCGGTCGCGCCAGTCTGACTGGCCCTTTTGCCCTTTTGCCATTTCGTAATCTTCCGAAACAGTGCGAGCGGGGACAGTGTGTCGGCTGGGCTGCGCAGACGCAGACACCGGTGCACACGCAAAAATGCTCGCCTGCTCGAGAATCTTGTCTTGTGCGTGCGTGCGACGGGCTCGCAGGACGGAGCATGCACCAGGTGCAGTGCTCTCGCGCTCGCATCGCGCGCCTTTGCAGCGTACGAGCCGCTCGCGAGCCGCACGGTCACCTCTGCAGCTGGTCACTGTGCACGCGCTGAGCCAGGCCCATCCCTGTCGCTGCAGCTGCAGCTGTCTGTCTGGCGCTCCACCCCGCACGAGGACTGGAAAAAGGGCGCACCACCGGTTGGCCAGCTGGTACGGAGTACTACGACTCTGTAATAAGATAACCACGGTAGATGCAGCCAAGCGGCTGTTGCCAGTGTGCGTACGAGCAGAGTACGTGCGCAGAGAGCCCAGAGCACTGCTGCATGCGAGCAATGGTGTGCGTGTGTGCTCGCATGTATGTGCACAAGTGCGCGCAGCGTGTACTATTACTCGTAATGTGTGTACGTCGCAGTGTGTGTGTAATATTACAAAGCATCGCTCCTGTGGCTGCTGCTCGCTTGGCCGCAGGCTTGCTGGTACCCGTTACTGGTGCTCGCAAGGGACCGTGGCCTGCAATAAAAAAAGGGGGGTTACATTCATAACGTCTAGCAAAACGCCGCCTTTCCTACTCGGCCCATTTCGCCGGAGAAAGAAGGAAAAATCGGAGCTGGGCCTTGCCTTCATTGGCGCTCCGGCGTTGCATTGGAGAGTACAACACCACCGCTCTGCTCGCACATGAGCAGGCCAGCTGCCAACCACATTCTCGCGCTGGGCCGCCGCCGCCGCCGCCAACATCCCCATTTCCATCCCCGTCCGAGACCAGCGGCCGTTTTGGCACTGTCCTGCCTGTATGGAGTAAGATACGAGTACCTGTGGTCGCCTGCGCACATACTACTCCGTACGCATCTTAGCAAATTGCCCCCCCCCCCCATCGCCGATACGGCCATCGCCGATGTTTGTTTTTCTTCTTCTATTTTCCTTCTCTGGAGAATACCGCTGCGGAGTACAAGTGCAATCCGACTAGCTGTACGGAGTATGCCTTACACATTATCGTAAGATGTCCCTTCGTACAAAATGTGTTCTAGCCAGGCACAGCGCCAGCCGGCCTGGTAAGACTCGTCGTTCATTTGGCTGAATTCTTCCATTTTCCCGGCAACAAGTCAAAATGTGCCAGGCCTCGGCGTAATGCCTCGGAGACGCGCTCGTCTCGCGCGGAGTTCCTCTACTCGGACGCGCACACGACTGCGGCCCGTACGGACCATTGCGCGGACAGACTTGAAAAATCTTACGAGTATGGGACCGCGTAGAGAGAAGACCGAGTCCTGTGACTCCCAAACCTGCCATGCCTTCGTCCACAAAACGGCACAAGGTAACCCTTGCGGGGCCCGTCTGCAATTTACCCACTGCACGTTCTCTTCCCCCAGCCGCATGTGTCCAGCTCGCCTCATGGGGGGCTGGCTGAAAGATGTCGGTGGGCCGCCGGAAGAATCGAGTTAAAGGCGCTCGCTCACACACCCCAAGGAGCCGTTCTCCGCGTCTCCCCTGTCCTGCCAGCTGAAATCCGTTTTGCGAGCATACCCCCCCAGCCCCTGTGGCTCGTGCTTTTGGCACCGCCACAGTGAATTGGCTCGGCCGCACCGCCACCCCGTCTTGGGCTTTTTACGCCACGAACCAGCCGCCTAACTGACAGTTTTGACACCCCGCCTTCATCACACACGAAAAGGCCGTGCCAGCACGCGTGCACTCTCTCGTCCTTTCCACGTTCGCATCGCCAACCGAGCGAGGCTGCTGTTTGACGATGGACGACTTTGTCAGCGAGACTGACAGCGAATATACCAGCTACTGGCGCGACTGGGTATGCTGCCGCCCCTCCTTACCGCCTCGTGCTTTCCTCGTCTTTGACCCCCAAAAATGGCCATGTGGCTGACCAGCTGTGCCTGCAGTTTATATCCTCCAGAGGAAACGAGTATTTCTGCGAGATCGACGAGGACTACCTCACTGACCGCTTCAACCTCACCGGGCTCAACACCGAGGTCCAGTACTACCAGTATGCGCTAGACCTGGTGACCGATGTGTTCGATCTCGACTGCGACGATGAGATGCGCGAGACCATTGAGAAGTCGGCTCGGCATCTCTATGGCCTAGTGCATGCGCGCTACATTGTCACCACGCGCGGCCTGTCCAAGATGGTATGCGGCGTGTCCTCCTCCTTCGCTGACAAAGGCGTGCGCATTGGCTAACAACGGTCTGCCCGACAGCTGGACAAGTACAAGAAGTCCGACTTTGGCAAGTGTCCGCGCGTCAACTGCCACTCCCATCCTCTCCTGCCCATGGGTCTGTCGGACATCCCAAACGTGCGGCCGGTGAAGCTGTACTGCGCCCGGTGCGAAGACATCTACAACCCCAAGTCCACGCGCCACTCCGTTATCGACGGGGCCTATTTCGGCACATCCTTCCACAACATCCTCTTCCAGGTGTACCCGACCCTGATCCCGTCCAAGTCGGTAGAGCGCTATGTGCCTCGCGTGTTCGGCTTCAAGGTGCACGCGTCGGCTGCCCTGGTCCGGTGGCAGAACGCAAAGCGAGATGAGATGAGGCGGCGACTCCGGAGGATGGAGATCGAGAGCGGGTTCAAGGACGTGGACGATGACGACGTCGAGCTGGACGAGGAGGACGAAGACATAGACATAGAAGAGCATCACGTGCCTAGGGAGAACGGCACCTTGACGGTCATGGTTTAAGACTCGCAGCTCTCGGCGTTGTTTTTTTTTTCTTTTCTTTTTGGATCATTTATTGTGAGCAACTGGTATTGCCACCTTCCTGCGGTGTGCGTTGAATAGGACGGGATTTCTTTCGCAATGATGACATGGACATTGCTATATTGGCCAGCTCTCACATTGGCTGCTTGGGCGCATGCGTGTACTCAATGAATAGAGGAATGGCTCTTCTGGCAACATTACTAATATCTCCCACCAAACCCTGACCTAAAATAATTTACAAATAAGAAAGACGAGACACGAAGGCCAAAGATAAAAACCGGAGCTTTTCCAGATATGTCAAAAGACGGCAGCGCCAAAACAGTTCATAGGATGCGGCATAACTGCCTTCGTTTAGAGGGACAGCCTTGACTCAATCGAATCACGAGCCGAGAGCGTTGCCTTTCCTAAGGAACGTCTCTTCGCGGTCCGTCATTAGACCGTTCGGGCGACGAGTATTGGCGGTAGTCTCCGACCGGCGCGGCCAGGTCACCGCCTTCCTCTTCGTCACCGGCAGGAAACGACCACTGCTGCCGGGACAGCGCCCAGCTTTGGCTGCCAATGCCGGCCCAAAAGGCCTTGTCCGACGCCCGGGGGCCCCAGGCCCAGCCGGCACCACGGCTCATGGGAAGCTGGTACAGGCGGAAGGCAACGATGGCGGTGACGGTGCCGATGAAGTAACCAAACAGGATATCGAAGCCGTGGTGACGGTAATTGAACCAGCGGGACGCAGCGATGAAGAAGGAACCGCCGAGGGGGACGAGGACGAAGACGAGGAGGTAGAGGGGCGGAGCAGCGCCGCTGCGCCGGACAGAATAAACGGACAGGTCGCGTGCGGGCGCGCCGTAGTTCTTGGCGGACCTGCTTGCTTCGCCGCTGTTGTTGCCGGGGCCAC
The DNA here is from genome assembly GCA_001455505.1 of Leptographium lundbergii. Lineage (NCBI taxonomy): Eukaryota > Fungi > Ascomycota > Sordariomycetes > Ophiostomatales > Ophiostomataceae > Leptographium > Leptographium lundbergii. Next base: position 755,811 of record LDEF01000001.1, read on the forward strand.
GGCGGCGATCCTTGAGCTCGTAGGCATCCGGCTGTGACGATGCGGACACCAGGGCGGACGTGCGGTCGGGAAAGGCCGAGAGGGCGCCGACGTCGTCGTATGCGGGCGGCGCGGCGTAGGGGAAGACGACGCCGAGCTTGTAGGCAAGGTAGAGGGCGAGGTGGCCGAGGCCGGCGGCAGACGAGCCGCTGTGGCCGGAGGGATAGCTGCGGAAGCCATCGTTGAGGACGGAGGCATCCTTGTTCGTGCAGATGGAGGCGCTGACGAGCTGGCCGTTGGACGTGATGTTGGCGATGCCGCCGACAATGTAGTCGGCCAGGTGGGCCAGATCGGGCTGGCAGCGGGAGATCAGGTCTGGCCGCGGCTTGCCGCACAGGTTCTTGATGCCGTTGATGATGAACCACTGGGCGACAAAGCCGAGGGCGTACGACTGCAGGGACGCGTACAGCTCCCACAGCTTGCGGCGCCACACGAGCTTGGCGGGCGTGCCGGGCGGCACCGACAGGCCGGGCGTGACGAGCAGGGAGAAGACGATGATGACGACGATGGGGACGACGACGGTGGCGATGACGAGGCTGCGCGTCGTGACGGTCTCGTGGAGCGTGTACGGGAAGCTGGGAGCAGGGTCAGAACGAGGGTGCAGCCAGGGACGAGAGCGAGCGCGGCTGCCTACGAGATATCAGGGTCCTCCAGCTGGAAAGGCCGCTGGTTCGGGGTGAGGTTGCCCAGATAATAGCCGCCAACGCCAGCAGCGACGATGATGATCCAGTCGGCCACGCCTGCAGCGACGACCATCGGCGAGATCCGGTCAGAGGGACGGCGAGGCACCATTGCAAAGGTGGCGGGCGGTGCAGAGCCGCGGGCAGACGTCTGGAAGCCGGACGACGAGATGAGCGGAGTGGCGCTTTGGTCGGTCATTGGGAAATGCAGAGGAGCCCAGAAGGGGTTATAGGCGGGCGTGGCGTTTTTAATGCTCGGCGGAGCGGTGCACCGTGCCTAATCGTTTAGCACATTGCCGGGTCCGTCTTGTTCAAGGCCAACAACACCCCCTTCTCCAAAAGCAAAAGGGAAAAATGATAGGGGACGAAGATCACAAACGGTCGCTTTGGAATGTGGCGCAATTCAGCAGACCCACCGAAAGAGCGGGTAGCAGGCTCGCAGTCCGTATATCTCGCAGATCCTGCAATACGAGCGATGACATCTGCGGAGAAGGATGGCGGAAAGCAAGATACGACGTGGGAAGAAGCGCGGCAGCGCAGCAAATACGGAGCACGAGCGCTGGGAGAGAGCCGGCGAGGCGATGCTGAAAGCGCACTGGCTAATGAACCGGCTTTGCGCCTCCCCTGACTAGCTGAATGTAGCGGCCGGAAGGACGGCTGAGCCACAGAGACATACGCAAGCGCAGCAGATTGCACACCAAGCGCACACAAAGCGCACACAAAAGCGCACGCAAAAGCGCACATGACGCGTAACATGCATGTTTCGAGAGGCATTCGTCTCACCAAAGGCGGGGGGTTCCACGTTGTATATCCTACATTGGATTGCATGCATCTGCCTTGCAAGACACGCCGTGCTGGCCCGTCGTTCGTCTGGGAGCACGTGACGCTCAGCTGGATCCCTTGCTCTTGCGCTTCCCCATATTGCGTACCCGCGGCACGACCACCCAGCGGTTGATGTTGTGCGTCCGCCGGGTCTTGTATCCGCCCTTGGCCTGTTGCACGTGTCAGCGTTCTGCTCTGCATCCTGGCCGAGGAGCCATGGACGTACTGGTGTGCCCCAGGGACTGGTCGGGTGGCGGTTACTCTTAGATTTACCACGGCCACCACCGTGTGGGTGATCGGCTGCAGACAGTGTTAGCTCTGGCAGCAGTCACGGTCCGGCAGGGCTCGTCGTACCTCTGTTCATGGCCACACCGCGAACGGTAGGCCGGATGTTGAGCCAGCGGCTGCGGCCAGCCTTGCCCAGCTGGCGGTACTGGTGGTTGGGGTTGCTGGCGACGCCAATGGTGACGCAGGCGTCCTTGCTGACGCGACGGATCTCGCCGCTCTGCAGGCGCACCTGGACGAAGCGGCCGGCCTTTTTGGAGCCGGCCCCGTCGGCCTCGCCGTCGTCGGCCCAGGACCGCTCCTCCTTGGTCATGACGACGGCATACGTGCCGGCGCTGCGGCAGAAGACGGCGCCCTTGTTCGGCTGCGAGCCGACGTTGTAGACGACGGTGCCGATGGGCACCATGTGCAGCGGTAGGCAGTTGCCCCGGTGGGCCGTGCGGGCAGCCAGGATGCCGGGATCAATGGTGCCGCCCATGCTGGCGAGCAGGTCCTGCGGGATGCCGGCGCGGTAGCTCTGCACAATGTCGCCGGCCCGCATGCCCTCGGCCGCCACAATGTACGACTTGCGGCCGGTGGCCTGGTCCGTGATCAGCGCAATGTGTGCCGACCGGCCGGGGTCGTGCTCGATCCGCTCGACCAGCTGAGGTCCCGGCGCCCAGCGCTCAAAGTCGACCGTGCGGATGCGCCGCTTGGCGCCGCCGCCGCGGTGGCGCACCGTCACGCGCCCCGTGTTGTTGCGCCCGCCCTTGCCGTGGCCCTTTTTGGGAAACGTCAGCGGCAGGAACGGCCGGCCCTTCCAGAGGTGGTCGTTGATCGGCCGCTTCAGGTGGCGCAAGCCCGGCGTCCGCGGCTTGTATGTGCGCATCAGCACCGACTCGCGGTCGATCTTGGTCGGCGCCGGGATCGCAAACTGGCTCGCAAACGCCGCCGTCGCCGGCTCGGCCGCCGCTGGCGGTGTCGCCGCTGCTGGTGGTGGTGCCGCCGATGTGGGTGGTGGTGCCGCCGCCGTGGTCGAGGCAAATCGCCGTGCAGGACGGAGGCTGGCCGCGGCTGCAGACACTCCGGCGAGGCGCGCCCAGCCGGCGCTGGCGGCCAGGGCCCCAGTTCTCGGATTGAGCATGGCGGCGTGCAGTCTTGGGCGGCTGGTCGTCAGAGGATGCCTGAACTGCTCGTTCCGGCTTCACACCAAAGCTTGCCATTGGGAAAAAAAACCACCAGTCTTACGAGGTCCAAAATGGAACGTCTGTTAATCCGTTCCGCGCTTACCTCAGCCACACCCCCACCACAGAACGCGATCAGCCACGGCAGCTTCTCGCTAGAGCCAATAGGACTCCCGTTGCCCCGTGGTTGCTATTGTTGACAGTGGACTCGGCCCAGCCTATGACTACGATGGGATTGGGCTCTTCCCGGTACGCGTCTAGTGCCTCCCCCGAACCCATGCATTCTGGCACAGGGCTTTTCCTGTTCCCCACCGCCCGAGGCAAGGTGAGCCTGGAGGCCCTGTGCTGCCCGCGTTCTCGTGGCCTCTCCGTCACCGCCCCGGTATTGCTCCGTACTCGTACTGAAAACAAGGCCTTCTCGTCCTTTTGCCTGCAGCTCGTCCAATCTCTCTGTCGCGTCCTGTCATCAGACTCCCGATCCACCCGATAGGGGTCTCTCTCCTTCCAGCGCCCACAAGCGTGTGTGGGTGCTGTTTCACCGGATTGGCCCAGCTCATTGGCCCGTAGCACGGCTGCAGGTGCTCCAATGCTCCTCCCTGCCCCAGCAACGGCACCACCGTCCCCTGTCTCTGCGCGTTCTGCCCTCTCGTTGCCCACCAAATCGCGCTACGCCCTTGCCTCGGCCGTGCTCTGCACTCGTATCTTACAGGCGCTGCATGTACCGCCGCCACCAATCTCTCACCGCTAGGGTACCTGCGGGGCCGTACCGCGTTCCTCCTGGCCGGCCTTGTCTGCCTGCTGTCTCTCTGCCTGTGTCTGCCTGGCGCTCTCTCTCTCTCTCTCGTACGCGCAGAAAATAACACTCACCCACGCTCAAAAAACCAGCCTGCCCTTTGTCTCTCTTTCGACTCCACCAACGCCAAAACATTCTCTTCTCTTTTATACCAGGTCGCTTTTTGTCTGCACGTCTCCATTACCTGTGCATTCTTCTTCGCCTCTGTTATTTTTCTCGCTCTGGACTTCATTCTCCTCTCTACCACCCCGTCTGACCGTGTCGTCACATCGTTCGCCTCTTAGTTTATCGTATCGGCCTCTCGAACACGTCCTCACCTTACCGCCTCGAGCCTGGTTTGTTGATACTCCGGTCACTTCGCGACCGCGATCGGCAGCTTGCTCGGCTTCACTGTATGGTATGCTTTGCTCTCTTCTTCACCGTCTTCTTCGCGTGCTCGCCTCGTCCGTCCGTCGCCGGATACAGCATTCGACACGCCAATGTGGCCGGCTTTTCTGCCTTTAGCGAATCCACACCGACGCGCAGATTCCTCCTTGACGCGTCCATACTGACAAATTCGGCAAATAGGAATAAGGTATTCTCAGCATTGACGCGAGTTGGAATATTTTTTAGAGGCGTACACACGTCTCTTCAAAATACAAATAAGTACCCTCAGCACCACTTTCCGCGTGCAGAAATCCATCACATATCCAAGATGCCTCCGGTGAGTCGCGTCTGCACATGCTCCCATGTCCGGCCCTGAAGCGATGGCTGCTGACCCCAGCCAGGCACGTCCCGTCAGACAGCGGCTCGTCACCAACGAGAATGACGAGAATGGCGCAGTCGCCGCCCGCATGACGCGTGCAAAGACGGCCTCGCTTCACACAGACGATCTCGCCGTCCCCGCAAAGCCCCTCCAAACCAAGCGGTCTACCCAGCCTGCTGCTGCGCAGCCAGGCCTGCGGAAGCGAGCCGCGCTGGGCGATGTCAGCAATGTCACCAAGACCGATGTGGTCGAGGCTAAGAAGGCCTCCGGCAAGGTCGGCCTGGTGTCCAAGGCTGCCCAGCCGACCGGAGTGCAGAAGGCTACGTCCCGTCCCACCACCCGCACAGCCCTTGCCACCAAGGAGGCGGCCAAGAAGGTCACCGAGGTCAAGAAGTCCGGCCCCGGCGCCATCAGCACTGTCCAGAAGCGGAAAGCCGCCGCCGCAGCTGCCGCTGCTGCCGCTGCTGTGATCAAGGAGGAGACGCCAGCCGACGAAGAGCCTGCCCGGAAGAAGGCCCACACCGCGCCAGCGCGGGCCGAGGAGACGGCCAAGGCCAAGAAGGAGCCGGTGGTCGAGAAGGTCATCGAGAAGGCTGTCCAGAAGGCTGCGGCCGAGAAGGCCGTCCAGAAGGCTGCCGCGGCCGAGAAGGCCGTCAAGAAGGCCGCCGCTGCCGAGAAGGTCGTCCAGAAGGTCGTCCAGAAGGCCGTCCAGAAGGCCGTTGTCGAAAAGACCACGCCGGAAGCGGAGCCGGTCGAAAAGTACGAGTCGGTCGAGTTTGTCTTTCCCGAAGGCGTCAAGGATCTCGACAGCGAAGACCTGCACGACCCGCAGATGGTGGCCGAGTACGCGCCGGAGATCTTCGAGTACCTCTGCGACCTGGAGTGCAGCTCCCTGCCGAACCCGCGCTACATGAACCACCAGGACGAGCTGGACTGGAAGACGCGCGGCGTCCTCATCGACTGGCTGGTCGAGGTCCACACCCGCTTCCACCTGCTGCCCGAGACGCTCTTCCTCGCCGTCAACATTGTCGACCGGTTCCTCTCGGCCAAGGTGGTCCAGCTCGACCGCCTGCAGCTGGTCGGCGTGACTGCCATGTTCATTGCCGCAAAGTACGAGGAGGTCCTCTCGCCGTCGGTCAGCAGTTTCCGGCACGTGGCCGACGATGGGTTCAGCGAGGCTGAGATCCTCAGCGCCGAGCGCTTCATGCTGGGCACGCTCAACTACGATCTCAGCTACCCGAACCCGATGAACTTTCTGCGCCGTGTCTCGAAGGCGGACAACTATGACATCCAAACCCGGACCGTGGCAAAGTATCTGACGGAGATCAGCCTCCTCGACCACCGTTTTATGCCCTACCGGCCCAGTCACGTTGCTGCCGCAGCCATGTTCCTGGCACGACTGATCCTTGACCGGGGTGAATGGGTATGCAGAATATGTGTCACTGCTGTGCTGTGTCGTGCGCTTGCTAACGCGATATACAGGACGAGACACTGTCCTTCTACGCGGGCTACAACGAGGAGGAGATCGAGCCGGTGGCCATTCTCATGATTGACTATCTGGCTCGGCCGTCGACCCACGAGGCATTCTTCAAGAAATATGCCAGCAAGAAGTACTTGAAGGGTAAGCTCAACCGCACCGTACCGCCAATGGCTTTTGTCTTGCACTTGGCTAACTCGTATACAGCTTCTCTCATCACTCGCCAGTGGGCAAAGAAGAACGCAACGCACTTCGGCATCACGGATACCGACCTGTCCGTGGACGAGATCTCATGAACGACGGTGGCGGCGATTATGCACCACAGCATGGCCAATTGAGCGAGCTCGCTTTTTCTTGAACAAACGGCCCGGTGCGTGCGTCACTGGATCGGCGTGGGCAACGATCGCATGACTTGCGACTCGCGATCGGCACGCCGCATATTCCAGATGAACAAAACTTATTTAACCATCACTGGCTTGTGTTGGGGGTGGTTACTAGCGTCATTGGATTCCGCTCTCTTGTCATTGACACCGGCGCCTGGAGTTGACACACGGTTGCAAACCGGATGTGCCTGTTTTATTGACTTCTATTCATATTTCCATTCTTCGTGTTCATGTTTCTGTCTTTCGCTGCGTACCAATGGCTTGCATGCTTTCAGAACTCCCAACTGGGATGGTGGTATATTAATTAGGGAGCCTGTCGGCCTGTCTGGCACGAGGAGGCAGGACAAAATCCACCAATAATGAATGATCCTAGGGGAAGGGTTGGTGAGGCAAGCTTTGTGCAGAGTGAGGGTGGGACAAGCCGGAGCTGATGACCTACATATGTATCTCACATGGTCTAGAGTGGATGCCTGTTTCTGTCTTTCGTAGTTTTGGTCTATGGCCAGGCATATGTTGGTTTTGAACGAAAAGGCACTGAATGAATCTCTGTTACATGATACTACGCACTTACGACTCGGTCTGTCTTCTGTTGGTGGCAGTGAAGGTGAAACTAAGGTCGACGACAAGCTTAAGCGGTCGATTAGCTGCCGCTAGTGTGAAAGTGCGAGCAGGGGAGCCTTGGTCTCCGGGCAAGAGGCAGATGATTAGACAAAGTTCACGTTCTCGATTCTTGTGGCATAAAGTGGCCCTTCCGTTGTATTCAAGCGCATATAATCATAAACCAAGCACGGGCGCCCCGCCTCCCCCCCGCTCATATAACCGTAAAGCGCCGTATTGCGCCCCTTGTGGTCGTTTGGGATCCAGTCCAATCATATCAAGTCCTTCGTCGACCATCGCTGCCCCTGGGACAGGGGCATACGCTCGTTAAGCCGCCGTCCAAAGCCCAAGTCTCCGGGCCGGAGAAAAAATGGCGAAAGTAGAATGAGAAAATAAGACCAGCACTTCGTCTCTGGAATTTCCCCGTGGTGGGTATCAAAAAAAGGTGAGTAGCTGTCGCGAAGCAGACTGGGCAGATTAGAACGAGCCCATCTGCTCCTCCATGCCGCCCCAGTAGACAATGGGTCGCGGCTCGAGGACGGCGAGGCCGCTGCTGAAGACGCGGCGCTCCTCCTCCATGTTGACAATGGAGGGCTGGCGGACGATGATGCTGTTGACGGCGGAGACCTGAGACGAGGTGGCGGAGGCGAACGAGCTGGTGCTGCTGGTCGAGGAGGCCGAAGACGATCGCAGCCGGAAGGACGTGCGAATGCTCTGGGGCGAGAAGCGGGCGGCGATGGCGTGGAAGCGCGAGGACTGCATCATGATGACTTATCGACGGTGGTTGTAGCTGAGATAGGAAGAGCTGAACAGGTGAACAGGTCGGTGTTCGGTTGACAAACGTAAAGGCGAAAGTCCAAGGCGCAGCCTCGAGGTAGAAACAGAGAAAGTGCTGAGAGCGGCGGAGAAGAGAAGAGGTGGTTTAAAAGACAGGACGATATGTCGATCTGCTACTTGGATGGAGTGAGGCCGAACAAGATCATGAAATCCAGACGAAGAGAAGGGTGCGAAGAGGAAGGAGAGAAAACGGTTCTAGGTGGTGCTCTTGGAGAGAAGAGGAAGCGAGAAGGAGGGATCTCGGGGGCATGGGACCGGTTTAAGTATCGTCAGGAGACGATCTGGTGGAGGCCCGGAATGGCCAACGGCTACATGGTAAGATGCAAAAATAGACGGCCGTAGCTTGTCGCTCAGACATGTAGACCATGGCAGAAAAGGATACCCGCAGACGGGTCAGGGGGAGGCCGGCTAGAAGGAATGAGGAGCGTGTTAGTGTGAGCGTAGGGATGGGCCCGCGTCGACAAGACGGGTGTCACGTGCCAGGGGCCGCTGTTTGGGCCCGGGGTTGCTGAAACAGCCGCACCGGCCACCAGACGAGCTGGTGCGGTGAGCGCGATCCGAGCGGCCGCAAGACGTGCAAGCAGCCAGAGCGAGCCCGGGGTGTGTTTGACGACTGTTGCCGTGCTGCCTGGGGCCTGATGCGAGCAGCCTGGCCGGATGCCGTCTTGCCTTGCCCTCTGGGGAGCCAGCGTCGATGCGAGTCCACGCGCATAGATGTCGTACGTACTCGGCAGTCGTAGTAGCCCGCACCATGTACAGAGTACTTCTGCCTTCAAGGGGGCCCCGCTCCGTCCCACTCGCCGTCTCGCTGCAGCTTCTGTCTCTTTGTCCTCTGGGAATGATGGCTTTTTTTTTCCTTTTTTTTTTCTCTTTTCCTTCCTTTTTCTTTCCTTTTTTTGCTTCTTTTCATTTTCAAAAGTCCCGGCCGTGCCTCCTCGTCGAAATGAACAGGGGCCTCGTCCGCCGTCCGGCAGACCTCTGCGACAAGCGGGTCACATCCACCCAAGCCGGCCTAGCTCTCCCTTGAAGATGAAACATCTTTATATGCGCAGATCAAGGCACATTACGACGTATCGCACTCTGTCCATCGACGCTCGTATTGCTGCCACCATGTACTCCGTAGCGGGCTTGCTAACGGGCAGAGGCGGCCATCCCTTCATGCCTCTGCTCTGCGCCCTCGGCCGGCTGTCATGCAGGGGCGCCCGTCAGGTTCGCGAAGCCGTGGCAGCAAGGGAGGACGGCGATAGCGCATGAGCTACGCCCCCTTGTGGACGCCAGCATGGCCGAGAATGCAGTGCGCATATAATAAATCGTCGTCACCCATGACACGTCGGATGGCGTGGATGGCGTGGATCGCCTGGACCGCCTGGACGGCTGCGTAGCCTGCATTCTTTGTCAAGGAAAAAAAGAAGAAAAATCCCCGAAAACTCTGTCCTTCACCGAGGTCGACGGGTCCAAAGTCACGTCTGCGCGGTATCCAGCCGCAATGCCACTCTCCAAGGGGGCGCAGAAACAGGTTCAATGCAGATCTGCTTGCAAACAATGCGCTTGCTCATTGTTTCGCCGGGTGGAACGGCAACCGGCCTTCAGCTGTGTACAGCCGTGTCATGCAAACCGGACGAATCCAGGAGATCGCTCGTATTAGGCTGTCCGCCCTAAATGCTGGAAATGGAAAACAATAATTAGACAAGCCTCGTGGCTTCCAAGACGCCCTGACGCTTGAATGATGCCCTGAACAGGGTTTGAAATAGAAATCCCGAGAAATAACGGTGGACAAAAAACGCCCATAGACCTCACTTGTTCCACCCCCCGTCTCGTCGGTGTGTCGCGCTCCTGCGGATGCTGTCCATCCATACCGAGTCGTCCAGCATCGCGCTCACGTGTGCCGGGCTGACCGCGCTACCACGCCTGCTGCTGGCCCCGCTGACCGGCTGGCTGCCCGTCTGGCTGCCGCCCGGCTCCTGCAGGTCGAAGCTGAACGCGCTCGACGAGTGGTGGTGGTGCTGCTGCGCCGAGAGCGATTGTTGCAAGGAGTTGTAGCTGCTGCCGCCACCACCACCGCTGCTCACACCGCTGCTGACGGCGCTCGTGCTCGCCCGCATGCCCATCGACGAGGAGCCGGCCGAGGTCCACGGCAGGCTCAGCGGGTGCGCGTAGTTGGTGTCGTGCAGGCTGATGTCCATGCTCGCGCCCGACCACGACCGGTGGTGCAGGTGGCCCTGGCCGTTGCCGGCGCTGTGGCTGTTGGTCGCCCGCGCGTCGTCCGCGCTCAAAAACGACGACGGCTTCGGTGGCGACGGGAAGAACGGCGCCGGCCCCGTCGGCGTCGTCGGCGTCTGCAGTGCCTGTGTCTGCGCCCTGTTCGTGTGGTCGTCGTCTGCGTCCACGAGAATGTCCGGGATGTCGAGCCGCGGCACCGTCGTCATGCGCGATGCCCGCTTCATCTCGAGGTGTCGTCGGAAGCGCCTGGACCAGTATCTGTCCGTCGTGTTAATAAGCATGACTAATATTCGAGATCTCCAACGGTGTCAATATGACTAATACATACAACGTATCAAAGAAACCCTGCACTGTTCGGCGGCGCAGCTCCTCGTCGACGCGCTGCAGGCGGGCGCGCCGCCGCAGAAACTCCTCAAGCCGCAGACTCTTGCTGTCGCTGATAATGTTGTAGTGGGCGATGATCATGAGCACGGTCGTAAAGGCGATGCCGTTGTCGGGGTCGGCCGAGACCATGACCTCCTCGTAGAAAAAGTTGAAGCGGCGACGGCGGTCGCGCACGCGCTGGACGTCGATCTGGCCGATCCGGTCGTTGAGCTTCTTCAGGTCGACGCCCGTAAAGGTCTGCGGGGCCGCAAACGGCAGGGCGAGCGAGGAGTGGCGGGCCAGCGGGTGGGCATCGTCGTTGCGCACGTGATCGAGGATGCTGCCAACCGAGTCGTCGTGGTCGTAGATGCGCATCTCAAACACGCCCGAGAGCTCGGCCAGCAGCTGGGGAAAGGCGTCGCGGCTGATGAAGCCGGTGCCGTTGGGGTCGACGCTGCGCCAGGCCTCCTTGAAGCGGCGGATCTCGTCGCGGTTGATGTCGACCAGTCCGCTCGACCGCTGGTACACGTACGAGAAGCTCTCGTAGATCAGCGAGACAAACAGGTTGACAAAGATGTACATGCTGATAATGTTCCAGCCGATAAAGAGCACGCGGGCCCAGGCCTTGCTGCCGCAGTCGCTCTCGAAAAAGGTGTCGGCCTCGACGCAGAGCGGCGGCCGGACGTCGGCATAGTCCTCCATCAGCTGGTTCCAGCCCTCGCCACAGCTCATGCGCAGCAGCATGATCAGCGCCTTGGGCACGGTCCGCATGTTGATGTTGTTGGTCTCCTGGCTGCCGAAACGCGTCAGGCTGAACGACTGCGTCATGGCAATGGCAAAGACGAGGAAGAAGACCAGCCAGGTGGCCACGAGGCTGCCAATGGTCGAGAGACTCGCGGCGGCCGTCTTGAACAGCTGGTCCAGCGCGTCGTTGCGCGGGATCAGCAGCAGCACAATGGCCACGAGGAAGATCTTGTGCAGCTGCACGAGCGTGTCCTGCCGGTGCAGCGAGAGGAAGAGCACCGACGTGACAAAGGCCCCCGACACCGAGCACATGCTGAAAATGTCCCACGAGCTGCGCCGCACCCGACTCCAGCCCAGGCCGATGATGCGGATGGCAATGTTGGCCATGTAGATCAGCGTCAGGCCCAGGAAGAGGTAGTCGCGCGTGTTGCTCCACCACATCGGCTCGTTGGCGTACTCCAGCACCAGCAGGATCAGATGTAGCACCAGCACCACCGTGATGCCCAGGTACCACTTGCCGCGCTTCTCAATCGCCCGCTTGTGGCACCAGCGCTTCAGCCGGTTCTTGGAGTCGTCGTACGAGCTCTTGGACGGCGAAATCTGCCGCAGCAGCTTGCGCAGCTCCAGCCACGACCGCTGGTCGCCCGTCAGAAAGGCCACGCCCGTCTGCTCTGTGTAGTTGCGCATGAAGACGGAGATGAAGAGCGTCAGCACAAACACCGTCGCCAGCAGGTTGAACACCACAAAGAAGAGCGCGTTGCCCTGCGCCGCCCCAAACTGCGGCTGCAGCCCGGTGCCGGTGATGGACTGCGCCTGGAACGACACGTCCACCCAGCCCTCCTGGCTGACGATCTCGAACAGCACCACCAGCGACGCCCCAAAGTCGTCAAAGCTAAAGTACGGGTTCGACGCCACCCGCGGCGCCAGCAGCTGCCAGCTGGGGTCGAACGGCGCGCTCAGGAACTCGCCCGAGCAGTCGGCCAGCTGCAGCAGCGTTGCGCTGCTGTCGTTGCACGTGACCATCTTCCCGCGGAACAGGTTGAGCCCCAGCACGGCAAACGGGATCAGCAGCGAGATGGACACGAATGCCGCGCTCAGGATCTTCCACCCGCCCACGATCATCAGCGAGTGGAACGTCTCGCGCGCGCTGTCGCTGATGTTGAGCAGCCGCAGCGCCCGCAGCGCCTTGAACGCGCCTACCGCTCGCGACACCGCTCCGTCGTTGGCAAAGAGCGTCGCCACGTTGATCCACAGCGTGATCAGCACCACCGCGTCGATCACGCCCCAGGTGCTGCGGAAGAAGGCGTTGGGCGTCCAGAAGAAGCCGTCGGCGATCACCTTGACCAGCATCTCGAACGAGAACACGAGCGCAAACGCCAGGTCCGTCCACACGAACCAGTTCTTCGTGCTGAACGTGTGGCCCGCGTCAAAGTACTCCTTCTGGTACAGCGGCGTGGTGATGCACGCAATGATCACCATCGCCACGATCGACGCGTAGATGCACGCCGAGAAGATGTACCACGGATACTTGTGCGGGTCCGTGCCGTCAAACCGCTCTGACCCGCGTCCGGGTCCCACGATGCTCTGGCACATCCGCCGGATTGGATTGCGCGGCGAGAACAGGAACAGCGAGTTGTTGTACGACGGGTGGCGCGTGAGGTATTCGCGCTGTGCCTTGCGTCGTGCTGCCGTGGCCGAGACCGCCTCGCGTGCCATCTGCCGCGGGTCCAGCGCCTCGTTGATCGCGTGCAGCCGGATGCTCGAGTAGAACGGGTTGGGCTCGCGGCTGGTCGTCATCTGCACCACCCGCGACCACATCGCCGACAGGATCCCCGGCTGCATGCCCGCGGCCTGCCCGCTGCCCTCCTGCCCGTGTCCGTGGCCGTGGCCGTGGGCCTCGGGCGAGTCGGGCGACTCGAGCGGATCCGTCGCCTCGTTCAAGAACTCGTGCACCACCGCTTCCTTCAGCAGCATCTCCATCATCGCCGGGCCGTAGTCCAGCGGGTCCTTGCGCTTCTGCCGCCGGCCCAACGAGAACATGGCCGATAGCGACAGGTTGCTCGCCGAGCTGCCCAGCTCCTTGCGCTGCAGAAACGCCTTGACCTGCTCCAGCCGCTTCTGGTCCTCGCTGACGTCAAAGTTCTCCTGGATCACTGCGATGAACATGTTGACCAGGATAAAGTACGCCAGCGTGAACCAGCCGATCAAGAAAATGGCCCCGATCCACGCGTTGTGCAGCCGCGTCGTGTAGCCCGTCACCGTGTACAGGATCTGCGTCCAGTTCTCGCTGGACAGCAGCTGGTACATGCCCAGGAACGAGTTGAAGATGTTGCCAAACGTGATCCGGTTGTTTTCGCCCGAGTCGTCCATCGGCGTGATCTCGCCCCGGAACAGCTGCACCGCAAAGATGGCCATCAGAAAGGTGATGAGGAACACAAACAGCACCAGGTTCGCGATACCCGTCGAGTTGCCCAGCACCAGCTTGATCAGGCCCCGTGTCATCGGGATCGCCAGCACCAGCCGATACGTCCGCAGGATCTGGAACACCGTCAGCCACGCGTACAGCTGCTCCCGCTGCCGGATCTCCGGGATCAGGATCACCGTCGTGACCACCGCAAGCCCGAGGTCGAAGATGTTGCGGAACACATGGGGGAAGCGCCGCCAGTCCTGCGCGATGCGGAGCACAATCTCCACGTCCAGCAGGCCGGTCACCATGATCTCGATCGCGTTGATGGCCGGGATCCGGTTCTCGTGCGCCGCGCTGCGGAAGGCCTGCGCAAACAGCCCGAGCGCGATCATCAGCACGAAGAACCAGGCGATCTTGTCGTATATCCACTTCAGCGACCAGCGGCGCAGCGGCGCCTCGTCTGCGTCCGCAGCCGTAAACTTCTTCTCGTCCGCCGTGAACGCGCTGCCCTTGTTCTCCTCGCGGATGAGCAGGAACGACGACGTGATCACGGCGATCAGCAGGTTCGTCATCCAGAGCATCATCACCACGATGCCGGCCGCAAAGAACAGCGCTGCCGGCAGGTAGTCCGAGTCGGTCGTGTAGTACATCAGGTCGCTAAACGTGTTGGCGCTCATGATCACAAACACCAGCTCGAGCGAGTGGAAAATGTCGTCAAAGCTGACCGTTGCGTTGTAGGGCGCTGCCTGCTGGAGACAGATGGACCCCCGCGGGCAGATGAAGCCCTTGCCAGACGACGAGCCGTTGATGAGCCCGGCCAGACTGCCGGGCTCCTTCATCTGAACCCACGGCAGCGTGGTCGGCTCGACGTCCGTGTTGTTCGCGAGGTAGCCGCCGCAGAACTGGAACGAGTTCGTGTACCCGGCCGACAGGTTGTCCGGCTGCATCGGGTCCAGCCAGACGCACTGACGGCTCAGACTCGACTTGAAGCTCTGGACGCCGATGATGGCAAACAGCAGCCAGAAGAAGCCGATGAGGAACGAGACCCGCACTAGGAGGGGGGATGCTTTTTTCAAGCTCCGCAAGATGATCTGAGGTGTCAGAAAGAAGGAAACAATGAGAGAAAAGAGAGAAAAGAGAGACGAAAGAGCAGAATGCATACCGCGTTTCCCTTGGTGATACCCAACAGCCGGAGGATCCGGAGACAGCTCAGCATGCGGAACAGATAGATGTGGTGGGCGTACTCGATCCCGGTGATGGCGAGCACAAAGGAGATCCAGAAGGAGATGACGGCGACAAAGTCGAGGCGGTTGAAGCCGTGGCGCAGGAACGCACGTCGGGCGAGCTGCATCCGGCGATGCTCGTCGTAGGACTCGGGCGCGCGCTGGCTGTGCATAAAGGTAAAGGAGCGGGCAAAGGGCGAGGGCGCGTACGTCTCGGTGGGCGGCCGGCGGGTGGTCTTTTGGCGCTGCGGCTGGAAGAAGTTGCGGTACTGATCGGCAACAGCGGCTCGGAGGCCATGCCGGATGCCGGCCTTGCGGTCGATGGTGCTGTACTCGGGGGCGTTGAAGATGAAGCCGGACACGATGACGCGCACAATGATCTCGGCCGAGAAGACGACAAAGAGCCCGAGCATGGCCCAGTTGAACCACGACGAAGACCACTGGTCGGTGCGCTCATTGCCCGGCGACCAGACGTCGGGCGCTGCCTCGACGGCCAGCAGCACGGCCTGGAAGATGATCAGGCCCAGGATGGCCGTCTCGACCCACGGCTGCATCAACAGCTCCAGCATGGCCGTGCGGATCGGGTTGTCGGCCGAGAAGATCCCCAGCGACTTGCCGCGCAGCGGGTTGCCCATCGGCGTGCGGTATCTGGAGACCGGAGCCGGCAGCGGCATTGTCTTCTCGGCCGGACCGCCGTAGGCCTGGGCCGAGTAGGACGTGTCGACCAGCATCGGCACGGCGGCCACGTGCTGCGACACCCGGCCGTCGACGCTCGAGTTGCGCGACCGTGACAGCGACCGTGACCGGCGAGCCTGCTCTTCCAAGGCCTCGCCACCACCGCTGATGTCGACCACGCGCTGCGACACTGCTCGCATGATGGATGCCGTCCGGTGCAGCGCGCCCGATGCCGACGTCGATGCCGACCGGGAGCGCCGGCTGGTCGAGCTGGGTGATAGCGAGTCGCCGTACCCGCGGTTCTGACCCGTCTCCAGGTCGAAGCCCAGCATCCGCGTGTCGCGCGACCGGGACGGGCTGCTGTCGAGATCGCGCACTGTCTGAAAGCTGTCCCGCGAGTGCTCCTCGGTCGGCGTGACGGCGAGCTGCGCCCCTGCTCCCGAGATGGGCTGAGCGCTGGTCGTCAGCGGCACCCGGTCCGACTCGTTGCCGGCGTCGTGCTGGTCGAGGTGGCGCATGGGTCCGTCCAGGGAATCGTCGAGCGGCCCGCCAAAAGGATCGTCCAGCGGTCCACCAAACGGCCGGTCGAGCCGCTGGTCGTCGTAGTATGAAGGGGCCGAGGACATGCGCGGAAACGCCTCGCTTGACAGAGGCTGCAGCCCTAAAGCTGGCCCTCGGCCCCGGGCTGACTGTGAGATATTGGGAGGTAGCGCAAACTGCAGGGCTGCCGCGTCGATGGGAGAGTCGATATCGTCGCCCATCGCGTCGTCACGGTGGCCACGGTCGCTGTATGGTGCCGGCTGCTGCCAGTAGTCGTTGATGCCGTTCAGACTTGCCGCCATGTGCGCTGGATTCACCGGGCCCTGCTCATATGGCGACCTCGCGTCCTGCGAGTACGGATTGGGTGCTGCCGGATACCCTCTACCGCCAGGGTAGGGAGGATCTCCAGAGCCGTAGCCGCCATCGTGACCGTGGCCTGGATCGGGCTGGTCTCGACGGCCAGACATGATTGGTGGTTGGTATTAGGAGCGAGGCAATTATCGTGAGGATTCGTCGTATCGTCGACTCATGTCAAGGAAAAGAAGGGCGTGTGGCTATGGATACATGGCCACAGAGACGGAAGACGAGAGAAAGCCGTGTTGAGCTCTGTTTGTTGCACTGCTCCACACCAGGTCGACAGGCGTCGTTATGGACGAAGACGGAAACGAGCGATTAGGATATGGCCGGCCGAAAGAGAGGGCTCAACTGCAGCGAACGGAATGGAGGACGACGCAAGGCCCGAAGAGAAGACGCCAATCAAAGGTGGCGTTTGCGATGATGTAACGAAGGATTCGCTGGCTGTCACAATTCAGAGAACTTCGTTTGGTGAGACGGAAAACGAGGCCTGGGATTTCCAGTTTTGCTGTGATGACAATCTAAAGTGCCAGGCGATAGGCCAGCGACAGGGCCTGCTGAATTGGCGTTGGGGTTCGGTGGAATGGGGCTCTTGGCGTGCAAGTCTGCGCTGCTGCTCATGTCTGGAGAAGAATAGGATTAGGAGGCCGTCGAGACGAAGGAACGCGACCGAGCTGCATCGTCCCTGCTTTACGAGTACGAGAATAGAAGATCAGACTCTGTCTTCCGCACCGTGCGTTACAACTCCTACAGGGCAGTTGACAGCTTCTTCAGGGGGAGGAGCTACCCGCTCGTAGTGCAACGCTTGGCACAGTACCGCATCTGACTGGTCCGCCGAGCCTCTGGGGCTGACCTGCATTGACTCCCCTGAGCTTTGCAGCAGGCACGTGAAACGACCCAAGAATAGGCATGCCAAGTCGCAGTCCCAGAAAGCCGTCCAGCCAATAATGCGACCGCGAAAGGCGCATTCGCAAGAGGCAAGGCAGACGAGCTGAGGCAAACACGACAATATTGGCGAGAACATCAGATGGGGAGACACGCGAGCAAGACTGCACTACTGTAATACGCCGTACTCCGTACATACGACTCGTACACGCAAGACATAAATACGAGAGAACCAGACGCCATGAAACAGAGCGCGCAATCCATGTTCCAGAAAAACTCCAGCGCACAGACTGTCCCAGTCACGTGCACGTCCACGTGCAGATAAGATTGCCAAGAGGACTCGCAGGAAAAAATCAAGTGCCAGTTAGCTTCGCACGTCCAATTTAACCCCTGTCGTGCAGAGCGCGTCTCTGCGTCGCGATTTCCTGCAAGCAAATCACTACCAGTACTCCGTACTGTACTCCGTACTACCTCCCCCCACGACGCAGCTCTGCCTCACGACATAGACTGCCAGCAACCAACAGTGACAACGTGCCGCCCCTTGACGCTGCCCTTTCTCCCCCACGCCCAGCCGACAGCTCTCCTCCGGTTTTTTCCTCTCTCGCCGCAGCGTTCTCTCCCGAGCTCATCGGCCTGCGTTGCATGCTGTCATACCACCGCGCACGGTCTCGACGGTCAACCAAGCAGTTGCTGCGCCCTCTCGGCTCGTTCCCTTTGGCGCATCATGGTGTCTGCTAGGAAGCGGCTTCTCGACGACAGAGGCCCGGCCGCCGCAGCCGACGCGCCCCTGCCGTCCCCGGAACTGCGTCGCCTCCGGAACATGTGGCAGTTTGCCTGTCTCTGTCAGTGGCTCTACATTTTCGGCCCGGTCGTCAAGCTGGACGCCCCGGATATCGATGTGAGTGCTCGGTGCACCGCCGCCTCCTGTCAGGGCCTCGCGGCCTCGACCGTACGATTTGGTGCTAACGGGCCTTGGGATATCTAGGAGCTAGAAGCTCAGTGTCTGAGCCCGCACTCGACTGCTCTGCAGGAGATCGGGCTGGCATTGCTCAAGTATCTGTCTTCGCATCGCGGTCTTACGTACGTATAATCCCATGCCGTCACCCTGGTCATCACATACTCACCATCGACAGCGCCGACCTGTTTGACGAGTACACGCGGCGACAGTACGTGGCCAAGGCACCCGAACTGCCGAACCCCTTCGGAGACGATGAAGTTCCGGACAAGTTCTCGGAGTTTGATGCCTTCAAAAAGGTCAGCTCCTATGTCGTCCCTCTGGAGCCCAGAGTGATCAGTTTTTTCTGACGCCGTGCTATAGGTTCGCGTCCTGCACCAGATGACACAGTTTATCATGATGAACTCTGAAAAGCTGCGAGAGAAGATGGCAGAGCAGAAAGACGCAGATCAAGACCAGACATCCTGGGTGAGTCGCCATGCCCGCCAATGGCGTTCGGGTCCAGGCTAGTAGGACGACGTATACTGACATGCAGGGTCCGCGCAGCGCATCGAGCCATTCGGATGGGACAGCAACGACGACACATACTTTGTTCTCGACGACAACCGGGTGTATCGCCTAAAAGAGCTGCCACCCGCGCCTTCGAGGCCCAAGAAAAACACCAAGAAGGCCAGGGCTCAGGCAAGGCGAGCCAGCAAGAGACGGCGTGTTTCTACGGCCACGTCTAGCAACGGAATGGAAGATGAGGCAGAGGATACCGTCGCCGAGGCAGACGCGGAGCCAAACGAGGACGCTGAAGCGGACGACGACGGGCTTGGAGGCATGAAGTGGGAGTGTGTCGCCGTGTCTCTGGACGAAGTACGGCAGCTGCTCGACATGATCCCTGGCCGAAAGGACGCAAACGAAAAGATTTTACACAGCAAGATTGTCGACCATCTGTTGCCCATCATTGAGCAGCAAGAGGAAAAGCGCAGGAAGCGCGAGAAGGAGCGCGAAAAGGAGCTGCTCAACATGGCGAAGCTGGCCCATGCGAAGAGATCGAGCCGTATCGCCGGCCGACAAGAGCAGATCAAGCAGGAGGAGCTTCAGCGCGAGGAAGAGACCAAGCGGCGCCACGACGAAGAGGCGCGGCGAAAGGAGGAGCAGAAGCTGCGCAAGCTGGAGAGAGATCGGGATAATAGGCTCATGTCGAGGGAGAACCGGCTGCGGGAGCGGGAGCTGCGCCGGCTCCAGCACCAGGAAGAGTTGTCGCAGCTGTCGGAGGACGGCAAGAGCGTCAGCAGTGTGGGCGGTCCGGGACGCATCTCTGAGCGGCAGCGCGCAGTCGAGATCGAGAAGACGCGCGAGGCACTGCGCGAGCTCGAGCAGGAGGACGACGAGGAGTGGGTGTTTGACTGCGTCTGTGGCCTACACGGCAAGGTGGACGACGGCCAGCACAGCGTGTCGTGCGAGCGGTGCAGCATCTGGCAGCACAGCCGGTGTCTGGGCATCAACGAGGACGAGGCAGAAAAGGACGACTTTCACTTTGTCTGCTCGTCCTGTCGCCGGCGGTCACGTGAGGCCGAAACGGGTCGGTCGCCCATTGTCAAGATCAAGGTCAACCGGCCGGCAGCAACGAGCAGCAGCGCCAACGGAACGGCTGTTCCGCAGCCGGTCGTCCGCTCGGCGCTGGAGCCCCCGAGAGAAGGCGCCAACTCGGGCATCCCGGTCAAGATCGACGCGGCATCGCTGCCGGCGCTGGCCTCGACCAGCAGCAGCTTTGGAGCCGATCCGGTGCTAAAGCCGGCAGAGACGGCCAACGGGATCCACAACCCCTTCTCGTCGCCGCATCCCGAGCTGTCGCCGCCGGGGCTGTCGCCTCGCAAGTCCCATGCGTACGACACGATCTACGAGCAGGCCAGCCCTACGCCACAGGTTGGGCTAATGCGCAAGTTTGGCGACCATTCGCTCTCGCCCAACATTGCCATCCGTGCACCAGCTCTTCTTCTGCGTCCGGCAAACGGGAAGACGGCCGGAGGACCGCCTCCGTCGCCGACCAAACCCCGGGCTGATGGCCCTGCCGGAGAGTCGTCCCAGACCATCGTCTTCCCACCGCCTACGCCCTCGTCTGCCTCCTCGACCCGGGTCAGGAACGAGCTGTCCGGACAGCAGCAGCAGCAGCAGCGGACGCCGTCGGTGGTCATGACGCCACGCCTGCACCATCCGCAGAGAGACGGTCCGGGCAGCGGACAGCGGGCCCAGACCTTGTCACCGCTGCTGCCGTCTCACGGGGGTCTGTCGCCGACCAAGCAGTCGCCCTCGGTCAACGATTTTAGCGCGAGCTTTCCCAGCTCGAGCCCGACTCCGCCCATCTTCCCTCCGGCCGCAGCACTGTCGCCCTCTGCGCCAAAGCAGGACCCCACGCCGCCTATCAAGTCGGGCAGCTTCGTGTATCGCCAGGTGCCGGGCGGGCCGCCCTCGAACAGGAAATCATCGCCTGCTGCGAGAGAGTGAGGGGAGGGGTGACATGGTATTTTTTTGGTGTTGGTGGAGTTTTCACAAGAGGTCGCCGTACGCATGTGTGCGGACGGCCACATGTTTAGATATGGATAGAATTGCATGAATTTCAGCAGACGCAGATGGCCATGCGGCCGGTCTCTTGCCGTCGGGTCTCACTTGCTCCACCACCGGTCTTGCGTGTTTGGCGTTAATCCTGTTTGCCCACTGCTGCATTGCCTGCTGCAGGCCTTTGTCATCAGCCATCAGCCCTGTGCAAAGGGCACGTGGGCGGTCAGTCTGAAGTACCGACCATGTATCTTCCCGCCGCCTGTTCTCCGGCTCGAGCGGAGGGAGGCTCGTCCGCATGCAGCAGCGACTGCAGGGACTGCAGCTGGCGGCACGACATCCTTGCCACCGCTGGCACCAGCACACCAGCCGAGCTGGCCTATGCCACATGCGGCTGCTAGCGTCCTCGCGGATTACAAAGGCCAAAACTGTCCGGCCGGCCGCGGCGCCGAACAGGTGGGCCGTGCTGGCCCGGACGCTTTTTGCGCAGACATGGCCAGACACGGTCGCAGCACGAACGGGTCGGCGGCAGCGCTCGTATTTCTCCCCTCCGCTCGTTACGATGGGGAAACCCTGTCAGTGCACGAGAGCACGGAAAGAGGGTCGATTCGCACGACGCACGCTGACTACACAGAACGAGGGGAATCAGACGAGGTGGGGCTGCCATCAGCTATCAGCCAATCCGGCCAACCGTGAGCCATTCGGTTCCATAGTGCCTCCAGCACATCATCCCTTGATTGCTCCTCTCGCACAAGCGACTCCTCGTCTTTGACTCCGGACTAGGACAGGGGCCTGCTGTTCGTATCTGGTAGCGCAGGTCTGTTTGCCCGGAGAGCGGGGCGGCCGGCGCTTTTTTGCTGCAGAAGAAAGCTGGATGAGGCTTCGCTTGCATGACCTGCAGCTGAGCTGCCTGCAGGAGAGAGGGGGGGGAGAAAGTATGCAAGGTACGAGTAGACCGGCGATTTGGCTGGGCGAACGGCCCAGTAGAATAATTCCCAAAGGGGAATATAGTGGGTCCACAGGGAGGACCGATGACAGCCGTCTACGTCGTATGTGTGTGTGTGTAATTCTTGACACTGGAATGCAGAGGCCAGAGAACAGGCCGCTTCCGGCAACAACCGGTGGCAAACCGATGCCTTATCACCATATTCAACGCTTGCATCCATCCACACAGTTGGTCCAGTGCAGGGCGGCGGAGGGACTGGGGCGTCTGGTATGCTTCTCGTGAGCTTCGTCTGGGGTTCCTTGTTCCTTTTTCCAGGCCGGGCTTGTTTTATCTGCTCTTTTTCCTTGTATTTTGTGCTTTTTCCTTTTTTCGTTTTGCTTTCCGATCTCCTTCTGACATCTCACATCCTTATTGTTCCTATTCTTTGCAACTGTTATTTTTATCCGTGATCCCCAGGGGCCGTCTTCAGCAGTCGGTGAGGCCTTTGTTGCCTTGCACGTTCCGTCTCGTCCGTCCGCCCGTCTGGTTCTTTCTTCCGACCAGGGGAATTAAAGTCCAGCAGCATCAGCAACGGCAAACAGCGGCGTAGCGGCGCATCAGAGTGGAGACAGCAAAGGGCAGACGACAAAGAAGTGACGAGGTGAGAGCGAGCAGCAAAGGACGGACAGCCACGGAGAGCGAAGGCGCTGCCCGAAGCAGGGTGAAGCATCTGTAAAAATAGACGGCACATAAAGACAGAATACGAAGCGGGGGGGGGCAGGCAAGAAAGAACAAGCTGGAGCAGGTGTTGCAGAATGTTCGTGGAGATCTGGCAGGCGGTCGTGGGCCAACCTAATGCGTCCTGGGGCAGCAGAAATATGGGTAGAATGGGTACTATTAGTGGACTAGCGCGTTTGCGGCCGTACAGCCTAGCGCAGGTGTTCGTGGGTGTTAGTGGCGGTATTTGCTGCGCCGAAAACGGCAATGGCGCAGACGGTGTGTACACCAAAGCATCGACAGCCCAACGACACTATTTTTGCTGGCTGTGAGAGGTGCAGGCCGCCAGCCAAAGTGTTGGCCCGGACAGCAAGAAGAAAGGGATAAACGGGCACGACACAACACTATACAAATAACGGCCATCGTCCAGCTCGAGAGGGGTAGATGCGAAGAGGGCAACAGGGAGAGAAAGAAGCCGAGAACTGAGGACAGGAAGCCAAGGCCAGCTGTGACTGAACAAGAGCGAACAAGAAGCGACACATTTCGACGGCAGAACAGAGACTGCAAGCGACTGCAAGCGACTGCCAGCCCTGGAACAACACCCCCGAAAGCGACAGATCTGTCAGGCTCAGCTGAGGAATGTGCTCTATGGCATAAGGCGAGACAAGTCTCAGGGCCTTGAACGTCGCTAAAGAACTCGCACGACCCGCTAAAGAACACCGCCATACCTGTCACGGGTCAAGCACCGCAGCACCGCTGCCGCCAGTAGAGAGCCTGCGAGAAGGACGCTGTCAAGCCACAAAGCCTCATTACCACGGACAAGACGAGACTTGCAAGACTTGGTCTCCACAGCCACGCACCCCCCCCCCCCCCCC
>LDEF01000001.1:779108-833641 GCA_001455505.1 Leptographium lundbergii
CCCCACGGTCTCTCTTGTCTCTTGTGTCTTTTTCACCTTATTCAGCCGTCGTATCGACTGGCCGCATCCGCTTCACCTCGTCGACGGAAGCGGTTCCAGGTAGAAACAGGGTCGCCTAGACCCGCTGCAGCATCACGCTCGAATCTTGCCGGCAAGACGAGCCCGAACCAGAGCTGGATCACCGGACAGAACAAGACAAGTCGGCGCGATAGGACGACGCCACGGAACACTTCAACCGGCAGACCACAGACTAGACAGGAGGCAGTCTGCACTCTGCACAGTACACGGACCACGGACTACTCACAACTCCCCCCCCCCCCCCCCCCAAAGGACCACCTCAGGCAGTAGCCGCAAGGATCGACCGCCAGCCTTTCTCTCTGGCCTCCCGCCCCGTCTGGCTCCCCTTTTGTCCTGCTCCCACAAGTCCTCCGCGCACGCCCTCTTGCGTTTACCGCATCTGGTTCGCCGCCTTGTCTCTCACGGCCGGAAACGTCCCTTTTGCCACCCCGGTCTCCCTTCTCCATATACGCATTCCCCCTTCGACCAGACACAGCATACCCTCACCCCCCCTCTTCCGCCTGGGAGCCTCTGTCATCCTCCTCCACAACACGCGGCAGCACCAGACAGTGCAGCCCGTCTCTGTCCGTTTTCGTCCAAGCTGGCTGCTTCTCTCAACCTGGCCCGACCAGCTTCCTTGGCCGCTTCAGCTGAGTCCGTCCTCTCGCTCGTTCGCCCATACACACCGCCAATCACTAGAGCCTGTTGTCGACTCCTCCACCGTTACTCGTGCCATCTCTGATCTCGTCCTGTCTAGACTCTCAAACAGATCTTCAGCACTCGCTCGTCATCAGCCGCCTTTTGCTCATCCCTATCGTCTTTCCACTTGTCCACTTCCATTCCAGACCTCCTCTCTCTTCCTCTCTCCCTCTCTCCCTCTCCCGTTCTCTCCCGCTCTCTCCCGCAGCAGTCGTAAAACCCACTCGCCCTGCTGCACATTTCTGCCAAATGGACCAGGCCATCCCTCCTTCCCCTCCACCTTCTCTGTTCGATCGCTCCTCTTCCACGCCCAACGCCTCGATTTACGAAGATCCAACCCTCCTCTCGCGCACGTCAGCTTCCACCTACGGCTTCCAATCTCCTGACCTGGCCGGCACGGCTTCGCACTTCGACTCCGTCATGGCAAACACACAGGCACCCCACGGCTTCCCGCTCCATTATTCAAACCTCCACCCCGTCGATGATGCCGGTACTTATGAGATCTCGCCGGGAACTACATCTGCACCAAATGTAAGTCACCCGGGTTCTCGGGACCCTGCGGAGCTGTCGGGGCTCTCGGAGCCCTCAGGGCTCCCTTCGGTCCCGTCCCAGCCAGGCCGAGCTGCAGCTAATCTTGTCCCTACAGCCGTACACCCTGACAACACCCGAGGCATCGCCTCCGACTACGGCACAACATCTTCCCGGCATGGTCGGTGGCGCAGCAGCCCCAAGAACAGCACAGGAAATCAGAACTCTGGGTGGCGTCCGGTCGGGCCGCATAGAAAAGAACTCGAGAAAGAAGACGGCGCCGTCCTCACCCGCTCAAAAAAAGGACAAGGCCGTGGCAACAGCAGCAGCAGAAGCAACAGCAGCAGTGGCCGTGGTATCAACTGCCCCCGGCCTGTCCACGCTGGACAAGCCGCTCAGCATCCTGACCAAGGACTGGGAGATCCCGGTTGTCGACATTTCCGCATACGTCCACCGGTCTGTCGAAGACCGCCGCGCCGAGGTCGAGAAAGGCAAGATTCCTGGAAAGATCAAGCGGGCCATGAACGCGTTCATGCTCTACCGCAAAGCATACCAGGATCGCGCCAAACGATGGGCCCAGCAGTCGAACCACCAGATAGTGTCCAAGGTGTGTGGCCAGAGCTGGTCCATGGAGCCGAGAACAGTACGTACCCAGTTCAACGAATGGGCCAACATTGAGCGCGACAACCACCGCATGGCCCATCCGGAGTACAAGTTCACCCCATCCAAGCCCCGCAAGAAGATCGGCGACTCATTCGAAGACTTCTCCGACGTGGACGACGGCGAATGGGACGGCAGACAGCGTCGCTCAAACAGCAGAACACCCATGCGCGATCTGCGCGACCTGGACAGCGACTACCGCCCGTCCCATCTGTCATATGCAAACCCGTACGCCACTGGCGTGTCCAGCATGTCGTCGTACTATCCTCTCCACCGTCCCTCTCACCTGTCGGGTCCGGCTAGCCATCCGGCTTCCATGGCATACAACACAGACCCATACGGCACCAGCGAACTGCACTACCAATCCGTTCCGGTCGCAGGAAGCCACCCACATCAGTCCCATCACTCATTGGGCGCTGGGCTGGGCTTCACCACCGCTCAGCAGAGCCTGGGCCTTGGCACCGGTCCCCAGTCCATCGGCGGCCACCACCGCTCACAACACAGCAGCTTTGACTATGGCGATCACTACACGCAGCAGGCGTTGGCACAACAGCAACAGCAACAGCAACAGCAACAGCAACAGCAACAGCAACAGCAACAGCAACAGCAACACCACCACCAGCAACACCACCACCTGCAACAACGGCAGCAGCAGCACCTGATGGCCGACGCCACATCTCACATAATAGGCATGGGCCAGCACGTCGATCCAGCTCTATCCCACTATGACATGGCGGGACCGCTCATCGGCGACAATTGGCAGCCCGGTATGCCCCCTGGCATGACGCCTAACAGCGCCGAACATGACATGTACGCTGGTCCGTACTTTGCTGAGCTGGACGAATCCTACATGCAGGAAACCCAACTGCAATATCTCCGTGGGGGCGATGAGACCTGGAAGATCGACACCATCAATGAGTCGGAGGTATGGCATCCGGAGTGAGCAAGTATCATAAGAGGAGGGAAAGATAATGTAGCTTTACAGCTCGGGCGAAGGCGCTGATCAGTGCGTCACCGCACTGGAGGCGGACTCGGCCTGAATGTGATTGAAAGTGTAAGAGGGGGTAGGGCATGGTGCCCGGGCATCGTGGCTGGGTTATATGCTGCCGGGCAGGCCATCCTGGTTTTGAGGCAGTGGAACACTTGTTCTCTCCTGATGTATCCGTCTTTGCTTGCCTCTTATTTGGCTTGATTTTGTTCTCTTGGATTTGTTTTCTGCTGCTGGTCCATTGGATTAATCTGTAACTGGCACTGGCGGCCAGTTTCTGGGATATCCGTTTGTCATTTCTCGTCTCTTTCTCGTTGTTTCTGGCGCTCTTTTGTCTTACATGGTGTTCTTTCTTGCATGGCCTACGGCGTGAGGGATTTGGGTCTGGGGGTTTGGAGGTCAGAGGGATTTACTCATCTGTATTTAGTAGACCTGTGTTGCGCACGTCTTACCTTGCGTAGTTTCTTCATTCGGGCCCTTCAACCCTTATTTTAAGAAGCGATAGCAATCCTTCATTCCTCTGCAAAGTTGCCGTACCGTTTGAAACTACTGACGAGCAGGCACTTCAAAATTCCTTCATATAGGATTCTCCAACGCAGGACGAAATGGGAATTTGTGAATCCAAAAGAAGTAGTGATCTCGCATCGCCACCTACTCTCGAGCAGGCGATATATCGTTTGTTTACTGAAAAAGAGAACAAGTGGCGACGAGCCTATTCAGGGGTATAACACAAACAGTACTCCGAATTGACGAATAATCTTAATTTGGAGCTAGTGTGCCGCCAAGCCCTACTAGTCACGATTTTGTTAAGATCCTTTGAAACGAGAGGCACTCGATAATTACATAGCAGTGGTACATTGTACGTGTTAATTTTTACGACTTATAGTACTTAAAACGGCAAGCTGGTTGGAATAGAAGGACGGGTAGGATAAAGGCATTGTAAATTGTGAGACAACAGATGAAGAGGCATTGTATTAAATGTCGATTCTGATGATAGACAGCTAGCTCCTTGACCCAAAGGAGTATCACTTACACCAACAATTAGTACGGCTGTCAGCGATTTTAGTGCTTACCTAGACTGCTGACCGGCTACGAATACGCGGACAATAAGTTGAGTGGCTGCGTCGTACGAGTACGTACTCCGTACAGTACGAGAAAGATACCATCTAACAAGTCGTCATACAGTCTCCAGGTGTCAAAGAAGTCTACAAACTGCCACTACAACATGAAACTCATGGCTTTATCATATAGGCTACCTTGTGCTGTCAATAATATCGATGCTACATCTGGGCATACTGTCTCCTTCTTCTTAGGCGGTAGAAACCTGATGTCGGCCGTGCTATAATGTCGAAGCTAGTTGGAGTACTGTGTTGGGCTTTCCCCGCAGCAAAGTACAGTGGCGAGAGATTCGGGGATCACGGAGTACGAAGTATAGTAGGCTATTGATATTTTGCGGCTGAGGAAGCATAGGCCACTTGCATGAAGTTGAACCGGACAGACTGTAAGATAGTAAGTAAGAAAAAGAAACTTGGGCCCATGTAAAAGATATGGAGTAGTCCGTACATAAAGCATTTAAGTTAAACTTCAGTATCTCGAGTGTCTCTGTAAAAAAGTAAGAAAACATGCCGACAGGGAAATACCTGATAACAAATACATGCAAAACCTAGGGAACAACTATAGCAGTACTACATTATTATATCACGGCATTAGCGAAATTTATATCAAAGGTGTGTCTAGTATATGTAGCCAGCTTCTGAAGAATCGGCAACGAGGCTACAGTGCGCAGAGAGCAAAATATGCACGTATCCGACAATACTGGTATATGGGATATACACTAGCTATTTCCAAACCACAAAATAGTGGCGTCTTGTTCACACGTCGCATCTTCATCGTCAGCAAGCCAGCAACATCACCTACACGCACGTGCAAAAGCGGATCCGACTCCCGCCGTTCTCTCACAACCGGCGACCAGTCTCGTTGCCCAAGATGTCCTGGTTCTCAGCCCTGACGACGACCTTTGGCTCCATCCTGCTGGCACATGCGTATGCGCCTCTTTCTGCTCTCGAACCCATTGCTACAGACTGACACTTGCCTCCTCCACAGATGCTACTCGGCGCAGGAGTTCTCCACCTTCCAGTCTCTCCGCTCCTCCGCAGGTGCCGCTTCGTCGCCGTCTGACTCTCTCCCCATTGACATCACCATCGAGACTATTGCCGCATTATTCGTTATCAGCCTAGGCCTCGTCCTAGGAACGAACGATCTGCGCCCGATCCACTGGCATGTGTGGGCCGGCAAGATTGAGCGCGAGGGTGAAGAAGGAGCCAAGAATGCCGAGGGCGAGGTGAGCAAGGACTTTATGGGGAACCCGTTCAGCTACCTGGAGACGCGGCCAAGTTTCGTCGACATCCGCCGGCAGAGAAAGGAGTTTGGGGATTGGGTGCGGAAGGGTGGCGAGTCGAAATGAAAGTGCAGCAACTAAACTGCACTCGAATCGAAAACAACAGTCTCTGGGAAAGGGAGGGGCGAGAAGATTATACAAGTGCCTTTTTGATGCAGGCGCCAGCCGTCCAAGCCACTGTTTTGACGCACGAGTCTGCACGGGTCTGCTTGATATCATCTCACATCGTCCAGCCTCAGTGTGCTTTTCCGGGGATATTCGTTTCTTATACGCCCGCATCTGATAGGTGACGTCTCCGGACATAGAGGGTGATGCTCTGCATGGAGGGAAGTCACCACTGATGACAGCCCACCTACTCGCTCCTTCCTAGGACTGCAACTGAACCTGTTGCACACATACATTATCACAAACTGTAAATAATGAAGCCACTTTCCCTCCTCTTTGCCAAATCAGTCGTTGCCCTCCCACTTTCAGCAATACGGGAAGTACATTGCACAATTGACCATGCCTCCGCGTCGGTTTGGTGGCCACCGAACCTCAAAGGCCGCGTCTGCTTTTCGGCCAAGACGCCCAAATTCCAACAGGACGCCAGACATACCGCAATTTAACCAGGCGGTTTTCTCTCCACCTTCAGGCTTGTCTCCCGCGATGTCTCCCAGTGCTGGACCTAAAATCTCGGACGACGTCTTCGACATAGAGGACGATATGGAGGAAGTAAACGACGTTGTGATGGCGCTCGAGATGAGAAGCAATGGCGCCGTTGGATGTGCATTCTATGTTGCCGCTAGTGAGACTTTGTATCTTCAGGAAGACACACGGATCACAGGTCTCGAGCTTGTAGAGTCCCTTCTCCTCCAGGCACAACCTGCGTCGGTTATCATTCCGAGTCGCTCGCCAGAGTCTTTTGTTGACTACCTTGAGCGACAATCGCGCTGTGATGATGTACATGTTCAAGGTAAGTTACTCTCTGAGCTTCTAAAGGAATTAGGACTTTTTTGTTATGTTTCTTGCATTGACATGCTTTCCACGTCGCTTGTTTGCAGCACAAGACCGAGGAGATCCTTTTACCGTCCGCACAGCTCTGTCATGTACCTTCAACTCTGAATCTGGCAAAGAACGTCTTGCAAAGCTCGGGAGCCTACAGACTCAAGAGCCATTTTCTGCACAATTCGTAACGGCCACAGAAGATGGCTTCTACCGAAATTGGGACGACGAAGAACGCGAAGGGCATCGGCACAAGAAATATAGGCGCAATGGGCTCATGCGCCTCGGTGCTTCTATCAGTCTTGACAGTGTTATCACTGTAGGCCTGATCTAGCTGGCCCTCCTACGCCCGAAGGGTGTATGTTTACAAATAGTTCTCGCTAACCAGTGCAACTCACAGCTTGGCTGTGTAAATGCTCTATTGTGTGTCCTGGAACAAGTTCAGGAAGAAGCTAGTTTCGACAGCTCTGCTCCTACAAGAATCAGGACTGTTCAGATGATATCATACAAAGACTGCATGTTTGTCACAGCAGACACCATGTTGGCATTGCAAATATTTCGCATGGATGGCCGAAGCAAAGTCCAACGACCCGTTTCTGATAGAAGGGCTAATGGGGAATACGGAAAGCAGCGAGCAGTCTTCGATCTGTTCCGTGCTTTCGCCATTACCCCACAAGGACACGCCAGGTTGCGGGAAGTGTTTCTTCGGCCTAGCACCGACCTGGCGGTCATCGAGAGGCGCCACGAAGCTATCTCGGTCTTTCTTCACGCTGAAAATACGGGAACTGTGAGCTCTATCCGCGCAGCTTTGCGAAAGGTTAAAAACATACACTCGCCATTTGAACATCTGAGAAAGGGTGTTCTTCTTCCAGGCAGCCGTGTTTCAATGAAGCAGTGTGCCTGGACAAGCCTGGGCGCCTTTTGCAAGTATTCGTCAATTCTCGCTCGTCTCGTACAGCAACTGCCGCACACAGGCTTTAATTTTGTTGCAGAGGTATACTAGTCTAGCTGATACGGCTAGTACATGATCTAATACACGGAATGTAAGATATCTGTGGCTGACAGTGTCTCGATCAGATCTTTACAGACGTCTCAAGAGAAGGAATTTCTAAATTGGGAGCGAGGGTTGATCGAACGATTGATTTCGACAAGTCCAAGTCGACCGGCTGCACTGTAGTAGCCGACGGGGTTTCACGGGAGCTTGATGGTTTCAGAAAAAAACACGACAGTCTCCATAACCGCCTCGACAGCATCTGTGATGGGTACCGCTCCCTGCTTCCTGTCGGACTGCCCGACGCAATTATTGGATGCATCTTTCACCCACACATGGGGTATCTCGCGGTTACTACCTTGGATCCCAGAACCCTGGAGGAGACTAGAACAGGACATGCCCACAGTCACAGGGATGGCTTTGACGCCTGGGAGGAGGCCCTGCAAGAAGATGGATTAGTCTACTTCAAAACACCGGAGATGGACGGATTAGACGGCCAGTTCGGAGATTTGGCGGGTCGAATAATCGGTGAGTATTGTCTGTTGTTCATCTATTCGATAGGTTTTCCCCTTTCCCGTTGCGTGTATGTTCATTGACAATGCAGAACTGGAGGCAGATATTCTCCATAATCTTAGGCTTGAGTTCCTGGAGCATGAGACAGTGATATTTCAGGCTTCAGAAGCAATTGGGGAGCTTGATTTCCTCATGGCCCTGACAGCAGGAGCTGAGAGTTTCGGCCTGTCTTGTCCACAGATGTCGGCCGAAAACGTGCTAGACATCCGAGGAGGCCGACATATGCTCCAGGAGCTCGGCCTCGGAACATTCGTTCCCAACGACTGCCGACTTGCAGGAGGGCTAGGCTCGGAGGACGACGGACATGCCGATGAGCATGAGCTGTTTATTGGGCAGCCTCCGATGCAAGATGCGCCAAGTGCCATAATTATAACGGGCCCCAACCAGTCGGGGAAGAGCGTCTATATCAAACAGATGGCTATAATAATCTACCTGGCCCAGGTGGGGAGCTTTGTGCCGGCCAATAAAGCGGTAATTGGCATAACGGATAGGATGTTGAGCAGGATTGCAACGCGGGAGAGCGTCTCAAGGGACGAAAGCGCATTTGGCGTCGACCTCCGTCAGGCGGCCTTCTCCATCAACTTCTCAACTCGGCGTAGCCTGATTCTGATTGACGAGTTCGGGAAAGGGACGAACGAGGTTGACGGGGCTGCTCTCTTTCATGCCCTGATCGACCATTTTCTGGGGCTGGGCCGCGGGAATTCCCCGAAAGTTTTGGCTGCCACTCACTTCCACGAAATATTTGACAGCGGCTCTCTGCAGCAGCACCCAGGACTGAGGCTGGCGCACATGAGCGTCAGTATTGACACGGGCGCATCACAGGCAGAAGACAAGGTCAAGTTCCTCTACAAACTCCAACCGGGCCACTGCACTGACAGTTTCGGGTGCCACTGCGCGGCCATCAACGGTGTTAATGCTGCGGTTGTGGACAGAGCCAGGCGACTTGCAGAGTCACTAGCACACGGGGGACGGCTGGAAAAGATGTGCCTGGAGCTGCCTGCCGCGGAGATTAGGAGGCTTCAGGACGACGAGAACCGGGCACGAGTGTTTCTTTCAGAGATGGAGCACGAAGACTTGGTACGGCAGAAGTGGTCCAGCCCCCAGAATCTCCTGAGGCATGTTTTGGACGATCAGACTGTCTGAGTACCCGTTGGAGAGCAAATTCAGATGCTTTCGACAAAGAGTGGCAGTGAGAGATGTATGGTCGAACAGCCGAGGTTACAGCCTCATACCAGCACTCCTTACGTAAAACAGGGAGATATGATCTGAAGGCCATTTCTACAGCCCAGCGTGACGAAAAGTAGCAAGTATTTTTGGGGGTGCGTCACCTGTATGTCTGAAACGAAGAAGCGTTGCGCTTTAAAGCAGAATTCAGCTAGTGCCTTTTTACATGTATCTGACATCTGCACTCCTGGGAAGGCTAGTGTGAAACGAACCTACTGGCGATCCATTCATAGTACTATAGATGTTTGATGCTTATATGTGGTTCTTGCCTGTATAGCAGGCCATGTTATTGCTCATGGGCGGTAAGATGACTCTCCATTGTGGACGGAGCCGGCGGTATTTTGAGCCCCCAGGAACAAGCAATAATTTCAACGCAAAAGCCAGATGTTGAAAAGGAGAGTATTGAGAGGACAGCAGGTGGAGGTCGGTCTTAGTCGGCGTAATATGGATGGTAAGGATGTGCAGTTCGGATATACAAGTGTTATGGCATTGTATGATCGATGAGATGCCGGCCTCTCATTGGTCCGATTTTGGTATAGGTCCAGGGGCAGCAGCTAACAGGCTCCGGGCGATATGGGAGACGGCAGCACTCCGCACATAGTAGCGATGGCGATGGATGCCGGCTTGCAAGAGGTGCCTGCGGCGAGTGCTCAACAGTGGTGCGACAGGTGGCCGGGAACAAGCTTGTTAGGGGTGGATTTCAGCGTGGATCTGGGCGACGGCAGCCAGGGGTCTCTTTGAAACAAGGTGGAAGTCTGGCGTTTTGTTTCTTTTCTTCCCCGTCAGGCGGGCACATCTGCAACAAGCAAGGCTGGAACGAGAGCGATGGGGCCTATTCTTGGAACTGAGACGTCTGTTCTGCGCACGGGAGTGGAATCGGACGCGTGGACAGCCCTTGGCCAGACGAAGCCTCTGCGATCTGCGAGAGACTGGCAGTCAGCCCATTTGGCTATAAATCACAAGGCTCTCGTCGTCTTGTTGTCAGTACTCGATATCATTCATCATTCCACTCTTCAATACCAATCTACAACACTACAATCATATCTCAGATCTCAGATCATCAGCTCATACAATCATCACCACTACCACTTAACAAAACATCGCCACTTCCACCACCACCACCACCACCACATTCAAAATGAAGTTCACTGCCGTTCTCATCTCTGCTCTGGCTGCCGTCGCGGTCGCTCAAGTAAGAAGGCTTCACAGGGCGCCGGCCACACTGCTTCGTCTGGGACAAGCAAGCTAACGAGAAGCAGGACTCCACATCCACTGATGTGGCCACCACCACCAAGACCAAGAAGTCTAAGAGCACGGACACGGCGACCGACGCGACCGTTGCGACAGCAGCGACGGCAGCGACTGATGCCTCTACGACGTTGAAGACCACTACCAAGACCAAGGGGTCGGGCAAGAACTCGACTGCCACGACGACCAAGTCAGCGGCTGAGGGCACAACCAAGGTCTCGGGCGCGACGACGTCCAAGGCGTCAGGGAAGAACTCGACCAAGACAAGCGAAAGCAGCTCTGCCACGGCCTCTTCTACCGGCACTGTGACGGTCAGCGGCGGGCAGACGCTGATGGGTCCTGGCGCTGGCGCCATGATGACGGTTGCCGGGCTGGCCCTGGCCTTTACCCTGCTGCTGTAAGCTAATACGGGGGAATATGTGGGATTCGGACGTGGAACATAAACATCATTAGCATCTCTTAGAGTGTCGGGTGCATTGGCTGGGAGGTTATTATTAGCAGCTACGGAGTATTACTAGCTTTCGTTTATAGTGATTATTTATCTGCAGAGCAGGGAATTTTCTGCCGCAACCGCGCTAGCAGAATGACGTGCCTGGACCCCGCCATTGGCGGAATTGAGTTTTGGAGCGCGAGTATTTGTCTGTAAGCGTCTGTAAGCCGAAACCGCTGCTGCCGAGAGAAATTTCTGCACCATCATTGACCGACGACGCAATGGCAACGTGAGTGTGGCTGGGAGAGAGAGAGAGAGAACGGTGCTGACGGGTGACAGTAACATTACGTGGCACGACGGGCTGACGCGCAGCGAGCGCAACGCAGCGCGCGGCCAGAAGGGCTTCACGATCTGGTTCACGGGCCTGTCGGCGTCGGGCAAGTCGACGGTGGCGACGGCGCTGGAGCAGCACCTGCTGCATCTGGGCCTGTCGGCGTACCGGCTGGACGGCGACAACGTGCGGTTCGGGCTCAACAAGGACCTCGGCTTCTCGGAGAAGGACCGCAACGAGAACATCCGACGCATCGCCGAGGTGGCCAAGCTGTTTGCCGACGCGTCCACGGTGGCCATCACGTCCTTTATCTCGCCGTACCGCGCCGACCGCGACCTGGCGCGCGCGCTGCACGGCCAGACGGCGGCGGCGGCCGACGAGCCGCTCGCGTTTGTCGAGGTCCACGTCGACATCCCGCTCGCCGTGGCCGAGCAGCGCGACCCCAAGGGCCTCTACAAGAAGGCGCGGGCCGGCGAGATCAAGGAGTTCACCGGCATCTCGGCGCCCTACGAGGCACCGCTGCAGCCCGAGGTGACGATCCGGACGCATGAGCAGACGGTCGAGCAGTCGGTCGCCCAGATCGTCGCCTACCTGCAGGACAAGGGCCTCATCGCGGCATCGAAATAGGCCGGACACAGCGTAGCAGAGCAGACAGAACAGAAATGATTATGGCGGCCGATTTGGCCTGCCTCGGAAAACGGTGCTTGATCTATGCAACGGTTCCCGTGCGTCTGGTTGACAGAGGAGGTACAGGAGAAAAACAAGACAGGACGAGCAAGAGAGAAGAACCAGAGAAGAAGCAGAGAACAACCAGCCATCCGCTACGGAAACTCAAACTCATAGTACACGTACGCAGTGTACTCGTGGCCGTCGCCAAAACCGACGCCGGCCGCGGCCATCTCGGACGACAGGGCGGCATCGTCCTTTGTGATCTTGCCCTTCTTGTCGCGGCCAAAGGCATTGCCGCCGAGGTAGGCGTAGGCCGAGTCGAGGGCGGCCTGGACCTTTTTGACCAGCTTGGGCGTCGACCGGACCAGGACGGTGATGAACTCAAGGGGCAGGCCGTAGCGCAGCACCGTCTCGACAAAGACTCGCAGCGTCAGCACGTGCATCCACACGCTGACGCTCTCGCTCCAGCCTGTTCGCGCCAGCCGCAACGCCTCGCCCCAGACCTTGCGTTCCTCGCGGGCGACGCGCTCCAGCTCGCGCTGCTCCTCCTCGCGGCCGCCCTCGACGTACGTGTACTGGCGCGGCGTCCACTTCTGCTCGCGGCACTTGTGCACAAACTCGGCGCTGTGCTTCTTGAACGTCGTCACGGCAAACAGCGCAAACTCGTCGTCCGTGGCCACCTGCACGGCCGACCGAGGCACCACCATCGGCGCCAGCGTCTCGTACTCCTGCAGAAACTCCTTGCGTGCTCCCGTCGGCACCACCACCAGGTGTGTCTCCAGGTACTCCGAGTCCTGCACCAGCAGCGACGGCTTGACGATGGGCGTCAGCGATTTTGTCGCCAGGTTTCCGCTGGACACGTCAGTTTCGTCTCGGCCTGTCTTGTTGCTCTTGTCCCCACAAAAACTCACGTCTGCTTCCTCTGCAGTGCCGCCAGATTGCTCTTGACTGAGCTGTACTGCGTGAACTTTGCCTTGACGTCATTGTCGATATTGACGAGCTCCTGGACGAATTAGCTCTTTTTCTTTTTTCTTTTTTATTTTTTCTTATTTTTTTATTTTTTTATTTTTTTATTATTTTCCTCTGTCTCCTTTTTCATTTTTTAATCTCTCCCCTTACCTTTTGCAGCGTGTCGATGAGCTCGCCCAGCGGCCGGTCTGCCCGATACCGCAGCTTGTTCCAGGAGAACGAGTTGAGGTAGCTCTCGGTCGGCTTGTCGTTGACAATCTTCTGCTCGGCCGCCTTGTCCTCGTCGCCGTCGAGGATGTTGCGGAGCGAGTCGGCCACGCGCGAGACCACGCCGGCACAGCCAGTGTCGAGCCGGGCCAGGTCGTCGGCCTGCTGCACCAAGGCGTCGAGCGTGCCGATCTTGAAGTCGGGTATGGGGAAGAGCTGCACGGAGCCGTTGTCGGGCGACACGGTGGCCCGCAGCGACGACAGCGCGCCGCCCAGATCGCTAGACTCAAAGATGCGCAGCGGCAGCGAGACGACGGCGTATCGGGTGGGTGTGGGCATGCTTGCGGTGGTGCTGCTGCATGCCGCAGCAGGAGTTGAGGGCGGTGGAGGAGGGCGGCACGGGTGCGAGGGGCAATTGGCGATTGGCAATCGGCAGCGGACGCGCAGATCGATGGCTACCAGCGGCGGCACGGCGGGAAAGGCAGCTCTGGGATGAAGAGTACGAGTGCAGTAGGGATGCGTGAATTTGAGCTAGCCTGGAGATGTGGTACATATGGCCGCTAATCGGCAGCTGGCAGCAGCTGGCAGCCAGTGTCGGGCGATGCGAGACCGCTGTACGCTCCTCTGCTTGTGACCTTGAGCTCCTGCTTTGGCGCTTCGCATGTCCAGATCGAGAAGGGGCCATCAATCCCGTGACCGCCTTTTTTTTAGTCGCCCAGGTTTCGCTCGGTCGCGAAATCGCTTCTCACCAGCCTCTTTCTTTTTCTGCCCGTCGAGACGAGCTGCACGACCGTTTCCGTCCCCGCCGGCTGCACACAACCACAACCGCACGCACCGCTCGCACCGCACAGGACGCACAGGACGCACAGAACGCACAGAACACACCGCAGAGCCCCCAGCCCACCCACGCCCTCACACGCACCGCCCACAGTTCCTTCTCGCTCTTCCCCTCCATTTCTTCGCCCTATCATCCACACCCACTCCCCTCTCTCCTCTCTCTCGAATCAACATCCTCTTCCAGACGCCCCTTCTTGCCCGGCAACGAAACTCCGCCGGCAGAGCCCGACAGCCACGTGGGAGCAGCACCGCCTCGACACCACGCCAGATCGGCCCGGCTGCAGCAGAACAAGGCTCCCGGCACTCTGTCCCTCCTCTGGCTCTCCTCTGACTCTCCTCTACCGCCGGGACTGGCTGTCCGTCGAAGAGCGGTGGATGGAGTGACCGTGGCGCCTGGGGAAACTCGTGCACCCCTTCGTCGGTTCGCCTGCACTCGCTACCGCCTCTTCATCGCACGCTACTATGCTAGTGCTCCATCCCATCTGACAGATCTCCTGTCCTGGCAGCCGTTGGCGGCTGCCCCTTGAAGCCTCTCTCCCTTCCTGCTCCTGACCTGTTCCTCTCCTCCTCTCTCCTCCCTCCTCTTCCCGCGAGGCCGCCGCCGAGACTGAGAGACGGTCCCGGGCAGGCTGCCACGCTCGCCAACATGTCGACCTTCACACCTGCCGTTGGCCTTCCTCCGCTCTCCGCCATTGCCACCAACATGGTTCACGAACCGTCCGGGCTGTCGGGATCGTCCATGGCCGTTGGCGGGTCCGCACTCGGCTCGCTGTCGGCCATGGAGCACCGTGATGCCCGGATCAAGGATCCCGTGCCCAAGAAGCTCAAGGGCCAAACCGGCAGCATCAAGGGCAACTTTGGCGTCATCCAGATGGACCTGACCGGCCACGACACATCGGTCGAGCGCAACGAGCTTGCCAAGCGGGCCAGCGAGAGCACCGAGATGGCCGCCCTGCGCGCATACCAGAGCGGCCACGGCGTGTCCTCGTCGAAGCGCTTCGTCCGCCTCCCCGACGAACCGGCCTCTTCCGTCTGGGACCCATACTACATCACGACCACCACCTCGGCCCAGGCCCTGCAGCCGATCCAGCACATCTCGTCGGCCCAAAACGTGCAGCCGGCCAGCCATGCTGCCCCATCCGGCCAGAACGGCCAGAACGGCCAGAACAATCAGCATGCCCAGAGCGCACAGAACAGCCGGGCTGCCGGCTCGACATCCCGCACACAGTCGATGAGTCCCGGCGAGACAAAGGCAGAGCAGAAGCGCCTGCTGGCTCTTCTCCGCAGCCTGCCGTCACCGGCTGTGGTGGACCATATCTGCAAGGCGGTCGAGTACTTTGGCGGCAGCCCCAGCGCTGCACCGCCAGCAGACGGAGCATTCCCGCGAAGCAATCTCGCAAACGGCCTCGGCAGCGCGTTCATCGGCTGGATCGCCGAGATCTTCCCCAGGCTTCCAAACGGCACAACGAGCGCAATCACATCCGTGCTGACATCACCCCACTTTGCGACGACAAATGGAAGCGCCACGTCTGCGAAGCCGGACCAGGCAGCAGGGGACTCGCACGTGCCGGGAGACTCGGCCATGGCCGGTGCACCGGCTGTGACAACAGAGAAGCGCCGGAGGGGACGGCCAAAGGGAAGCAAGGCCACCAAGGTCAGACGGGACAAGGGCATTAAGAAAGGGCCCATGAAAGCCCGCAAGGCCGCTGCTGCTGCGGCTGCTTCGGCTGCCAACGGGCTTCACCAGCCCGGCATGCATGCCCTGTCGAACAGCGAAGGACGGACGGCCGAGGAGGACGGCTGGGTCGACGTGGACGACACGACGATGGACGTCGCCGGCGGCGTGGGAGACAGCATGTTCTTCAACTCCAACACCTCCATATCCACGCCCGAGCGGCCGTCTGCTCCCGCTCTGTCCACGCCGTCGGTGAGCATGGATGTTGGCTCTGGTGCTGGCCCAGAGGCCGGTGTAGGCATGACCGAGGGAAAGAAGCGCGGACGACCAAAAGGCTCCAAAAACCGGCCAAAGCAAGCGGACATCGAGGCTCCCGGCAGCAGCAAAGAGATCCCCCCGGCGCCTGCCAACGTCACGCCCATCCCACCACCCGTTGTTCCTGGTGCCTCTACGCCGGCGAAGAAGGCAACGATTGGACGGCCCAAGGGCTCCACGTCGAAACCGAAGGAGCCCCCGACACAGACGACGTCCCTCGGCAGTGGCGGTGACCATGATTTCGGCCTGTCACACCTGAACCAGCAGATGTATGCCGTGTCTGCTTCTGCGACCGTGCAGCCGGCGGAGGCTGTGAGCACGTCTGTCGGCGTCAAGCGTAAGCGAGCAAAGGCAGCCAAGAAAGACGACCTTCCGTCGGCCGACCTGACACAAGGCTACCCGACCGGCGGCCAGCAGCCTTCGGGCCAGCTTGCCGAGATGGCCAACCCGAACCCGGCTGCTGCAGTGAAGCGACAGCGGAAGTCTGCCGACGCGAGGGCATCGATGCGAGGCAGCAACGCCAGCAGTGCCTCTCCGGCCACCCAGGCCGCCGCTCACAGCATGGCCGGCATGGGTGGCGACCAGCAGCAGATCCTCGCACCGCTCGACCCAGGCGACACGGCCGGCCACCAGCTAAACGTCACCTTTGACACGCTGTCGTCCCTCGGACAGGCCACCCAGCAGGCCGACCCCTCGCAATCGCTCGGCTCCCAGCAGCCGCGCCACCAGATGCAGCAGCCGCAGTTCGCCACGCAAAAGGCCATGTCGGCCACACCGCCGCTCCCGACCATCGAACAGAACCAGGTGCAGAGCGTGCAGGCAGTACAGGGAGTGCATGGGCTGCAGGGAATGCAAGGACTCAATGCTGGGCTCCTGCAGGGCAGGCAGCATCCCCAACAGCACCAGCAGCAGCAGCAGCATCACCAGCAGGCCCTCAGCCAAGGCGTGCCGTCGGTGCAGCACAGCTCACAGGCCCAGATGGCTGGCCCAATGGCCACTGGCGGCACCATGGCCTCACAGCAGCTGCCCCGACCCAGCAGAACACCACAGCCGCCGTTTTATACTGCAAACAGACCAGAGGCCGGCCCGTTTGGTCAGACACAGCAGCAGCAGCAGCAACAACAACAACAACAACACCAGCAGCAGCAGCAACAACAACAGCAACAACAACAACAACAACAACAACAACATCAACATCAACACCAACACCAACAACACCAGCATCAGCATCAGCATCAGCACCAGCAACAGCAACAGCCGCAGAAACAACACTTTGCAACGCAGTATCAGCAGGCCAGCCAATACACGCCACAGCAGCAGTCTCCGGTGTTTGCACAACAACAGCGACACCCGTCCCAGAGCATGTCTGTGGGCTCGCCCGGCTTGCTGACCCCCAACAGCTCCCACCGATCGCCCCAGTTCACGACGGCAACGAGCACAGCAGGTCTGGGGACGGCGCAGAACACATATGGAGCCGGCTTCAGCTCCTCGACCTATGGCCAGCCGCGCCGGACGAACAGCGGCCCTGGAGGCGCCGGGTCGCCGTCTCTCGGCGGGCCCTACGGCCCAGCCAGCAGTGCTACCGGAACCGCTTCGGCGTCCCACAGCCTCTCTCACCACGGCTCGCCCTCCTCCTTTGGGGCAACCGCCCGCCAGCAGGCGCAACCGCAGCCGTCGCCCGGAAGCGCTGCCGGCTCGGCTGCCCAGGGCATCCAGACCTTCCACAGCTTCGACAGCCCATCGCTGTTTGACGGCATCGGCCTGGATGGAAGCACTGGCAGCGGTGGCTTGGGCCTTGGCGGCCCAGGGGCCTATAGCCTGGGCGGCAGCATCCCCAGAACATCGGCCAATCCGGCTTCAGCATACGGAGCCCCGCCTTCGATGACCTCGTTCGACACAAACATCCGGACACCCAGCCAGCTGCGGGACCGCTTCTACAACATCCGGCAGTAGCACGGCCGCGGGCTGGCTTGTTCTCTGCAGTTCCGGCTGCAACCGCAAGGATGACCGGCGTTTAATACATCTCTTCGGAGCAATCATCGGGGAGGGAACGGCAAAAGGATGAGGGGTGATGGGATAGTGGGGGCCTGGGCTAAGAAAAAAGGGTATAATACGGTATATTTCTGGAAGTCTGGAAGGCTGTCCACCACGGATCATTATTGGTTATCTTGCTGTTCTTCTGCGTTGATGCTGGGAGGCGTTGTTCTGTTTCTGCCTCCCCCTGCCAGCTCGTTGCCGGTGCCTCTGCTTTCCCGCCTCGTTTCTGCTTCTTGTTCTGATTTCATTTGCATTGACGCCCCACGCAGTGAACGACTAACGGCCATGGCATGCGAGACATTCCCATTGATGACGATTATTAATACGAACGGAACAGATCCGCTTTCTAATGTACTACTACAACTTCCGGGCTGCATACAACCAGCAGCGAATAGCAACAATGTGAAATGAATAATATCGTTCTTGTGTGGTGTAATATTGGGTCTTTGCTTCTACTTATAATGAGCATCGTCCGTCTGCACCT
Organism: Leptographium lundbergii; assembly: GCA_001455505.1. Lineage (NCBI taxonomy): Eukaryota > Fungi > Ascomycota > Sordariomycetes > Ophiostomatales > Ophiostomataceae > Leptographium > Leptographium lundbergii. The sequence continues at coordinate 797,413 of LDEF01000001.1, forward strand.
CCGCTATCGGGATGGGGGACATCCGGCAGAAGAGCAGCGCGGCGACGCGCGCACAATACAACTTGGGAAAACAGATCAATCGAACAAACAGATGCTCTCCATCACTTCTTGGCTGAAAGTAAGCCGCGGACAAACGCCTGGGTCCAGCCTCGCCTCGCTCGCCCCATCTCTTGTGCCTGTCTGGCCCGGAATTGTACACATCTATAGATTCCTTTGTGGGTGTGCAAACACGGCAAAGGAAAAGAAGAAATAAAACGCAGGATAAAACACAGAAAAAAACTGGCTGGATTTTGTATGCTAACGCCATGCACTGCGCACATTGACATTAAACGGGAAAGATGCAGAGCTGAAACAAAAGAAACACATCATGTTGATACCCCAGTCCGGCAACCACGCTGAACCGTAGATGGTGCCCGGATCCCCGAGCCCCAAAAGAAAACGCCTGGAAATGCTCAAAAGGTACAGTGAAAAAGGAAAGCCACGTCTGGGATGCAAAGCATAGAAATGCCAAGACTCAAAAAGGAGAGAAAAGAAGCGAAATAAGCGAAACAAATCAGGACGAGACCGACGGCGACAGCCTTCTCTTCCTCACGCCGGCAGACCGAAGTCATTGACATCCTCGTCCATCGAGTGCATAGGTGGCCGAACGGACTCGTGGGCGCCGTGTCCATACCACCACTCGTCCTCCTCGGCAAAGCCGTCGTCGCGAATCAGCTCCAGCATCACCTGGGCGTTTCTTCGTATGTCGGCTGCCTTGTCGACAACCTTCCGCTCCAGAATGAGAGCCTCGGCCGTCACCATCCACAGCTGTTGCAGGACCGGCAGGTCGGGCAGGAGAAGGCGCAACTGGTCGCGTGACAGGGGTCCCATTGGCATGCCGCCGGTCAGGCTCGTGTTGAACACCAGGTTGTCCATGTGCTCCCACGACGCCTCCTCCATGGAATTCGTTGAGGACACGTGTCCATCGAGGCTCAGCTTGGCTGCCGCTGCCGTGAGAGTGGCAGAAGCATCATCCTTCATCGTCGTGGCCGACCTCTTGCGTCCGAGGCTCGCCAGCCCTCGTCGGGGCTTCGCAATCGGCTCCATTGTCATCTTGGTGATGGAGTTGTACCAGGTGTCCACGGCACCCCTTCGGTTGTTGTAACCGTTGATCTCCCAGAAGCGCTCGACCTGGCGGAGGCCCCCGATGCACAGCGCTGCCGTATGCACCTCATCGGGAGGCTTGTCTTTGAGGTATCCTCGAAGGGACATCTCCACCCGACCGACATACGACGGTGGCCGCAACCGGCGGCAGAACGAAGCCACAACCAGGGGGAATACTTGATGGACCTGCAGCAGCGTCCGGTCATCGTACATGCTCATGATCTCGACCTCAATTGGATTCATGGTGTACGGCGTGTGCCGCAAGCCTTTGCCGTTGTTGTCGATAATGTACTGCAGATGCTTTGTCCGGTACGTCTCGAAGAAATGGAAGATGGTGAACAGCAACGGGATAAGGCGCCGGCGCATCCTCTCGCGCTGTGGTGCGAACTCCTGTCTCTGAGACGGACTGATCCGCAAAAATATCTCCTTGGTGACCCATTCGCAGATAAAGAACGACAGCTTGGCGGCGACGTGGAGCCGGTGCCACAGGCCGCAGAGGTAGCGGAAGTTGAGGTTCGTATAGTCAGGAGGATATATGCGTTTCGCGTATTCAGGAATGTTGTGCTTGAGATGGAAGCGGACAATGGGCGACTCGTTTGCCGTCACCATGGCGTGCCAGGCTCGGGACGTCAGACGGAGCCGTAGGATGTCAGCGAGAGGCATGGATGCAATGACCTGGATCTGCAGCTCAGCAGGGAGGCGGAGGAACAGGATGTCAAGCGGCTGCGACCTGTTTGGCGAGGTTAGCAGGCCGGGACTGGGGCGAGGAGTTGAAACGGGCCAGTCGTACGGTTTGGGGTGAGCAGGCGTCTCGACGGCGGCATGTAGCTGCGTCTCCGAGACAGCCGCCGGCAAGTGTATCAGCGTTGGCACGGGGGTATGCTGTGCCTTTGGATGTAGTAGGCGGCTAAAGGCGAAGCGACTCCTCTTCGGTTTGTGTTCGACATGGGCAGAATCATCTTGTGGCGTCCCCTGCGTGCTGGCGTCTCGCAGTGGCAGGATGAACAGAGATTGGACCGTTTGCGTAGTCGATGGTGCGAGCAAAAAGCCGCTCGCAGAGGATTCGCCATTCTGCTGCTGCTGCTGCTGCTGCTGCTGCTGCTGCTGCTGATGTAGCTGATGTTGTAATAGCTGCTGCTGCCGCTGCTGGGCGATTTTTGCAAAGTACCGGTCCGAGGCGAATTCGGTGGCCTGGAACGGATTCGTGGCCTCTGGTCGAGATGGTGGTGAGGCCATGATCGCTGTGACAAGGACAAGGGCGTTTGGTCACGGCCTACACACATGTGCTTGCGTCTAGGTTTGGAAGGCGATTCTTCCCTAAGTCGAGCAACGAACTCAGACTGTGGAGAGGGGGTCAAGGCTTGGGATCGAAAATGGAATCATTCATGATGCGAAAAACATGTCGCTCGGGCGGGGAAGCGCTGGAGTCGAGGCTGTCAGCCGGCTGTTGCGGAGGATCCGGCAAGAGCGGCGACAGCTGTGAAGTGGTTCGACTTTCTGGTTTCTGGCACGCCAGGCTATCCTAGACGAGGCTGGGCGGATCGGTCGAGCGAACGAGGACGTCGACGAGACGGCACTGAGGACAGCAAACAAGGTCGGATCGGGTCGAGCGGAAAGAAAATGGTGCGAGAATGAAAGACGATGCGAGTGCAAGGCGTTGCGTTGAACAGGTTCGGGGTTGGCGGGCCGTACTAAGGTGGGGGGAGAAGAAGTATACGGAGCACGAAGACTGCGAGCAGGTCCAGACGTGAGGCGACGACGAGAGGGACCGGGGGTGATTATCGGTTGTGAGAGACGGAGATGGCAGGAAGACGAAAGGATAGGATGGGAAATAAGACTCTGAGATTATTGGAAGAAGACCGGGAATTAAGGATTTGTAAGGCCGAAAAAGGGAAACACCGCTCGTGGGATGCTCCTGCCTTGGAAGAGCAAAAACAGGGTGAGGGAAAAGGTGGACGGCGGCGGAGTGGAATTTCGACGCACTGCAGAGGCCATCGCGGCATGGGAGCGGGAAAGAGGGGGGGGTGTGAGTGGGTGCGAGAGGTGTGGGCGTGCAGAGGTGCAGAGGTGCAGAGGGCAGGATGACCTTGACGAAGTGCGAGGATGGGTGGCTACGGCGGTTTGGCCGGCGTAATAGTGGAGAGCGTCGGGCCAGACCATAGACCAAGGGTTCAGGCCACGAGCGGGTCTCCCCTGGCTGAGGTACCTAAGCCGCGGCGAGGAATGCGTAGGAGGGTACGGGCGTCCGTAAGCGACTCTGGGTGCGATGCCAGGTATCCACCTATGCTTGCCCGAGGTACCGCGATCCTGTCTGAAATGAGGTGTATTTCTCCGTGCGCGCGCCCCCCTGGTCGCTCTTTCCCTCTTGCCCTTGCCCCCAGCTCCTTCCCCCATAAAACGCCCGTCTGAATTTCTGGATTCGGCCCTGCTCCTGCCCAGAGTAGCGCCGTGCTCGTATGCATTCTCGATGCTATCTACTCGTTAGCCAGTTGTATTGCCAACACGGCGGAGGCGTCTGCCCTTTCGGCCTACTATGTATCGCGAAGCCTGGGCCGGCCGTTGGACCGGCACGAGTACTACTCAGCAGCCTGTTGCACCTGCTCTGCAGCGTCGGGCGCAATTTAGCCGCGGCCAATAAGCACGATGCACTGTCTGCGATGTCCTCTTCGCACTGTGAGTTTTGCGGGGGAGCACGCGCGGATCACACAGTAGCCGATAGTGCCGGCGAGCGGAGCGGCATCCTGCCTAATCCATCACCACTCCGACAGATTTGCACGCTCGCCGCCGACACCCATGCCGATCTTGTCGAAAGGGCGCCGCGTCTCTCTCTTGTCTCACATGCATGGGCAGAGGCGACGCCGACGCTCCCTTGCTCTCTCGTTTACAGATCGCCATTGCCACTCCGCCTTGCCGACAGTCCAGATCACCGCTACGTCTGGCAAGAGTATGCCGTTGAGTGGTAGCATGGAACAGCTGTGCTCTGACCTCACCAGGTAATCTCAGCGTGCTTTTAGTGGGGAACGCCTATCTGAGAGTGGTGCTTTGATGAGAGAGGGCGGGCATGTAAAACGGCATGAAACAAGCTGACGGACATGACGCCCAGCCAAATGAAATAAGCAACGGGGAGGTCCGAATACAGAACGGCGGCAGAGAAAAGAGAGACGAGAGACGAGCGAAGCAATGCAATAATACGTGAGGCGCAGGCACACTCGCTGGGTCGTGCAATATACGAGTACGCGCCTTCGTCCCACGCAAATCTTCCGGCTTGGTGATCATCCCACGCCCGTTTCTGCGCATATCTTACATCTCAGTGGTCTGTCTGGCCAGAGGGTGGGACCGCAGAGCCGCGCCAGAGACGATGTCTCCCTCCTGCCCCTATTTTGTGTGCGCACCTCTGGCATACGGCCAGTCGGCAGCAGGCCGATATTAAGGTTAGCAGATCTGCGAGAACAGGAGGCGAAATTGGCGTTCTAGCACAAGAGCTGTATTGCCCGATTGCACCGCCCAGTCTGCATGCAAGGGTGGCACTGTCTCTGGCCAATTTGGCCGTGCAACCGTTGGAGACGAGCAGAATCGAAGAGGCGCCTTACTCCGTACCGGGCCGAAGAAGAAAAAGGAAGAGAAAAAGAAAACGAAAAAGAAAGTCATGCTCAGTAAGGACGGCCCACCCTTTGGTGGACGGCCCGACTCCGGCCTTGCTGCTGAAAGAGCGCCGGGTTAGTGGGGTAGGAGAATCGGCCGAGAAGGTGCCAGCAAGCTACTGTATGAAATGGCGGAATGGCAGGATAGCGAGCATTAATGCGCCCGTCGCGTTAGCAACACGCCCTTGTCTACGCGTACAATAATACGCTATGGCTTTATGCACGGTTATATAAGCGGCAGCTTTCGGCCCCGTTTTTCCCGGCGCCTTTCGCAGTGGCTCGGCGAAAGGCGCCGGGCTCTGACGGGCCTCGACGTCACTCGCCGCATTTTTCCATGTCCCAGTGCTCCGTAGTGCTACTACCCCGTGAGTGGTACTGTGTACACTGGTACACAGTAGCGCTCGTAGCTGCCACAGGCCCTATGTAAGATGTCTTGCTCCCTACTAGCTCTCTTCCCACAGCCGGCACTGCACTGTCCCACCGTGCAAATAAACACAGCGGCCGATCGATGCGACTGGACGTTGCATTTTGCCAAGGGCAGCTCGTCCTTCTTCTTTTCCCTCTTTTTCGCTCCTGCAACTCCAACTTTCTCTTCCCCACTCTAGGCCCCAGCATTAATTATACTCGTATCTCACATATAAGCTAATTCGTGCCATGCAGCGCCTTCCGTTGTAGGGGTCTACGGTGACTGTCCCGCTTTCGGACTAGCGCCACTCGTCTAATCCCTTGTAGGGGTAGGAGAAACGTGGCCTAGCGGGCGGCAGTGTCCTATTCTGGAAGTCGTGATTGGACAAATCAAACACGACATGTCGTATCTTACGAGGGGCAAGGGGTGTGCTTATGTAATCACACATCTGCCGGGTTTCGTTTTCTTCTATCTTCCTTCTGCCGGCCAGGACGGAGTTCGGGCTGTGCCACAGGGCTAGGCGCCGGCCTTGGCGCCGCCGTGCTGTCCGGCGTCCGGCCTGCTTTCCGTGGCTCTGCCTGGGCTGGCGCGGCTCTGCTCGGCCGGTTCTGGCCGCTTACTGGTGACTACCAACCAGCATCGACATCTACCCTCCTTTGCCGAATTTGGGCCTGTATCTATTTTTAGCTATGTCATCGAGAGTCCAGGGACAAGGTGATCGAAGCCCGACTAGAGACACAAGATAGGCGCAAGATAAGGTCCAATGCCAGATGCCAGTGCCAGCCGGCCGAGACGCAAAAAAGACGTGCAGTATCTGCTTCTCCTGTCCGTCATCCTCGCTCTTCCTCCTCTGCTTCCTCCCCCGGCTTACCGTCTTTCCCGCCAAGACCTATTTTTAAGCCATAAAAGAGGGAACCTGCCTTGCATTCGTAAAATAGTACCATCGCTCCAGTGCTCGTATGCCCCCAGTCCATCTGATTGGCCGGGCCCCATCCACCTGCCTGTCGTATCGTATTATACGAGTACATAGTACTGGCCTCCTTCCCCCCTGGTGCAACCGCATCCGATTGCGGGTTTTTGTCGTCATCCTCAAGTAAGCAGAGAGCCACACGGCGAAATCAGGGCTTCACTGCCGTCTCCATCTCTGCTTCCCCCTTTAATAGCCAGCTGCTCTCTGCTGTTTGGCTGCATGTCTTGGACCTGGGCTATAGCCGTCGAACACGTCCGTCCTCGCTCTGCCCGTCCGAATCGAACCGCGCCGACGATCCCTGTTGCGCACAGGCGGAAGCCAGCGCCCCCTTTTTTCTTCTGCCGCAGCCTTGCCGTCCGATAGCCGACGCCTCGTCCGGTCCGACATCCAGCAATCAGGGCAAGGCCTGGCGCTCATTGTCGTCAGCCGTGGCCTGCAGACGGGGGCCTGAGCCTGTATTGGTCTCTCCGAGTCCAAGACAATTTCCGTCCCGGCCTACTGCCGGCCATCCGCGATGTCGAGACACACCAGGTTCCCTACCTTCCCACCCACCCCCGGGGGTGATGACGGCGACATCGGCAGGCCAGGAAGCGACAGCCCGTCCTCCAAGCTGATGCTGGAGCCGTATTCCCCGCCCTTCGTGGTGGAGACGCCCACGTCACCGTCCTCGGCCTTCGCTCTGTCGCGGTTTGAGTTTGAGACTGGCAGGGGAAATGAGGGCACGAAGATCCTGATGGTCGAGTGGAACAGCACAGCTGCAGCTGCAGCAGCTGCAGCTGCTGCTGCGGCTGCTTCTGCCGCTTCGGTCGATTGTGCTGCTACGACAGCCACTACCAGCCAGGATGGCCCGACGAATGAGTCTACGAGCTACCTGGACGGCGGCCACGACTGGGCCGATTGGGAAGTCACGTGGGACGGCAAGACGGACACCAATGCAGTGCCCGCCGGAAGAAGCAGCACCGGTGATGACGGCGAGGATGGCGCGACGCTGCGGGTGTACTTTCTGCTGCCGCCTGGCCAGCACATCCCGCCGCTGGTGAGCATTCGCCAGCGCGTGGGCCGCGTGGGGGGCGATGCCGCAACAGTCCTGTGGACCAAGCCCATGCCGGCCATCTTTCCGGCCAGCAGCAGCACGACGACCGGACAGCGAGGCGTGCTGCACACGATATGGGCGCAGCAGCGGCTGGCCGACCTCGCCGCCGAGATTGCAGCCGAAATGCAGGCCAACAGCGAGAGCGTCGGCCTGCAGATCGCCATCCAGGAGCATGCGTGGATCACCGAGCACTTTGGCAGCAGCGACGATGCAACGCCGGCTGCAGCTGCGCCGTCACCATCCGAGACAGAAACAGAAACAGATGCAGACGCAGACTCGGCACCCGCTCTCTTCTCACCACACCCTCCACCCGCAAACGCGAGCAAGCTCGGCGAGAAGCTCAGGGGCCTGCGGCTGGCGACGTCACCGGCCGAGCTCGAGGCCGCGTCACGAGGTAAGTCTCCATGTCGACATGATGGGAGCCCTATCTTCTTCACCCCACCCCCCTCTTTCTCCCCGGCTGACCTCCCGGGAGCAAGCAAAGCATCCGCCAGTACCACCCTCTGGACCCACGTTCACGCCACGCAGCAGACAAAGCTGCAGCACCAGCACCAGCACGCGGCCCCATCACACATCTACTCCCTCGATGCAGTTATGCAGGGCGGCCGCAGCCAGGCAACAGGCGGGGCTGATGTCGACGGCGAGGATGAGCTGTTTGCCCTGCACATGAGCCCGCGGAGCCCGGACATGATAAAAAGCCCGTTCAGCGTGCTGTAGCAGAGCGTGGCCGAGAGCACGGCCGAGAGCATGGATCCCCCAGGCCACAGGTTGGGCACTGCATTCGTTACATACTATGTAGTGCGTAGTATTGCTTGCCTCGTCCTCTGCCCTTCCCTGTCACTTGTCGGTTTCCCCATTTGTACAAGCGCCTTCCAGTCTTGCCTTTCTGTTTCTCTACTTTGACCCTCTTCCTCTTTTAATTCTGTGTTCCCTTTCCTTCAAATAGATCAAAAGGCAAGCCGAATCAACGAACTTATACAGGGCGTCGTGGACTCACATGCGCTCATGGTCCGAATCCGTCCATCCGGCCGTTCCCTGCCCCCCATGTCGTGCTTTTTCTTCGTATTTTTGGCTCGAGATGCGGGATACATCCTTGACCGTCGGCTAAATACAGCCAGATCTGATGCCAGAACCAGGGCTGCAATTTAGCCTGCTCCAGTTTTCAACCGTCCTTCGTTGCAATGCCTATTTTCGTCGGCTCTGCTCGTAAGATATCGCCTCCTTGCATCCGGCCGCTGGCAGCAGACCTTGGCTGCCTCCTTTCTGATTTTCGCCTTCTCCTTCATCACCTTGTGTCTTGGCCGTCGTGTCTCGGACGCTCGAATTGCTCACGGTCCACTCACACCGATGGCTGCACCCACGTTCCACTCTCACCGCCCCCGAAGCCATGTGATAGCTTCGGGATGCGCAGTATGAGTGCAGACCTGCGCACTCCGTATTCATATCTTGAAAAGAAAGAAAAAAAAGGGGGGCAGACGGAGTAATGTCCGCCAAAAATTCGAATCGGCCCGTGTTGTACGGCACCAGTGTCTGATGGATCCCGTGCCAAAGGGCTACCAAGGCTAATCACGTGGCGTGCTAGCTTTTCTGAAATCTCAGTCGTCGACCTTCGCCAAAGCCTCTCGCAAACCCACAATTAAGAAACATTCTTATCGATGCGTCGACGCCAACATCGGACCATTTCGAGCTGCGACGTCGACCCGCCACCGAGCCACCCCCTCTCTCCCCGTCCTTGTAAGGTAATTGGCAAGATGTGCGCCAGAGCCCAAACAGGAATGTCCGACAGCCCTCTCGCGCAATGTATAATAACCACGGTAATTTCGCTGGCTAAATATGCCCGGACCCTCTCGCTCGGCTGATGACCAGAAGCAGCACAACCGCCGCTCCACTGGCCTAGCTACATGGCAGAAAGTACTCCGTACTGCTCAGTGGCTTGGCTAGCACTCGGGTATCGTAGAGTGTCAATCGGCCTAATATAAAGGTACGGCCGCTTAAACGTTAATCGACAGTAGAGCTTCTGTAGCTCGTATATGTAGCTAATTAAGCGTCCAGTCGGTGAAGGACCGCTGCTAACAGCCATTGAAAGGCCGCTTTTCGGTGTCCAAGAGCAAGTCGGTATCGGGCAGCTCGGTGTGTGAGCACCGAGAATCGCCTACGCCGTTTTCCGAACTAAGCCTTGCCAGCTACCTGGTTAGCTATTTTGTGGTATACTGGCTATCGTACTACACGCCTATAGGGCGTACATCTTTCGACATGCCTGTGCTCTATTTGTTTTAAGCGAGTTCTGCCTTATTTCTCTACTTCCCTTTTTGAGGGACTTCGTGCCTTCCAATAGAATGGTCTAGAATCACAACGCAACACTGAGCCACAAGCAGAGAAGATGGAATCGACGGGGTTTCTGCGGACAATAAACATGTCGCTCCCTAGTGTATCTGCGGCGTGGCTGGTGTTTATGTTACATAGGACCTGACCATCTGCTCCTGCCGAATGGGTGGGTCTGTGGCACCAAAATGCTGTCGCCAAATAACACAATGGATTTCCAGATGTTGCTCTATTTCACAAAACGGAGTCCAAAACTGCAGTTTCTGAGCTCTTTACGGAGCACGGAGTAAGATACGTAGTAGCCATAAACTGGGCCGCAGTGGATGTCTGACAGAGATCACCATTCCCAGAAGAGTTTAAGCCAAACAAGTAGATTTGTATCCACGATGCAGACTTTCGGCGTTTTCTGTATGAAATCACTTGCTTCCCGAAGCGGTAAATTATGTAATCCATTAACCTCTGGTACTACTTCGCTCTTTTCTAAATCAGTATCGGTTGTGATGTATTTGATATGCACTCTGACTCATTGCCATTTTTGCCCGTCGACAGATAACTTTGCACCAAGGCTTTACACGTACAGATATGTATGTATGTCAACCTGAACTCATGGAGTTGATTCATACATCAGATGATCAGTACCATTTGATAATACGGTACGGAGTATGGAGTACGGAGTACGGAGTACCTCTACATTCTCTGGCCTTGGCTCGTAATTCTATATTATTACGGGGCTCTGGATTTACTACCGGCAAACAGATGACCTGAAGGCAATAGGCAGGAACTGGAACTCGTATATGGAGATGGCGTGCGTCGTACGGAGTACTTGATCCGATACATGTATTTAAACTCGAAGCTTCACGAAGCCTCACAAATCTTCAGTTACAGTCGCAAAGTAGAAATAGCCAAATTTTGACAGAAATACAAGCAATCCATGGACATGAGCTCATAATTATTTCGTTTAGAAACTGAAATGCGTCAAGTACTGAAAACCAGCCTGGGAACACTCACATTTTGAGAGAGGAGACGATGAGACTTCCACTTGATCACTTGTGCACTTTCTCTCGGCGAATCGAAGGAGTAAGTACATTTCCACTAAAATGACATCACCCCTTGGAAACAATGGCTCCATTGGGCACTTGCCCCAGAAACAACTGAACGTGCTCTGAAATATGTAGATAAAGTTCTCACAATTCCCGTTCATAATGTGCCTCAGCTCGTTTCGAGCCTGTTACTTGAGGTGGCTCATGGCATCTCAAGTCACCACTTAACGAATATCATTACTGGCGCAGTGGTTACGACTTTTATATAGGACTGGTCTCATATAGAAGATACCCACTCAGCGGTGGCCGAAGGAAAAGCCCATCTTTATATACTGGGGGCAGTAACGTCGATTGTCAGCGAAGAAAGAACTGACAAGCACTAGGCGTGCGTAGCTCAGAGTAATCCATAGCTGGATAGTTACTCAGAAGCCATTTGCAAGTTCCTTTTGTCGCCACTGAATGTGTCACGAATTGACTCTGACACTTGTTACAAAAGGTCACGCATTGCTCGGCTTCGATATCAAGGGCGGTGGCAAGAGTCGGGACAATCAGCGGTGGAAATTCTTTTCGCACTCCTGCGTAACGAGACACCAAAGCAGTACGCCGAGGAAGTGCCATAAAATCACACCTTGGGTGACTTTAAGCAACCATGTGAACGATTCTAGGTTAACTATCTACAGTGCATATCTCTACGACGTGCACTGCGTAAGTCCTGTTGCTAATTTCCGAAAATCGGCCGTTTAAGAGAATCATTGTCGTAACTCAGTATGATTTTATGGCACGTAATTACTGCCCAGACTTGTCATCTGAGCTGATAAAACAACTGTTCTGATGACTCGAGTATGGTCCAAGAGACCCGCTTACTTCTCGTGACAAATCGCTGCCTTTAATCGGGTCAAGTACAGGGGCTCTCGGGCTCCTAATCCTTGATTTTGAACAGATCTCTCACGAGTAAGACTAAAAGTTCGGCAAAGAAGTCGAAATACAAAGGCAACGATATCAAAGTTGATTTGTTCCTTTCGTAGAGACCGCCGCTTTGCAGATCAGACTTTACGTCCGTTTAATGCACTCACTAACATCTAATAAGCCGATTACGAGTCCGAGGCCAAACAAAAGTACGTGATTGCAAGTGCGGACAGCTTGATGCATTTTAGACATGTTAAGGCGCGATCTGCGATAATAGTCGTGATGACGTCACTACATCTTATAAGTGCTGAGCATCATCGACGGTGTTTCTTCTAACAGCGTACGGAGTACTGGGACCTTAATTAACTATGGCCCATAGCTGTTTTCCATATTTCTAATCCTCGACACCCGTTTCTTTTGACGGTGGCCATCGGGAGCATACAGTGCATAGTTTTGCAGAGCACTTGACGGTCACGAGGACCTCACGATGCCATTCCGACAGGTGGTGACGACTTGACTGATGCTATGTTTGATGCTAGCGCGCATAGCCTCACCAAAATCAATAACATTGACTTACAAAAAAGGACATCAAACGTGCTACAGCGCATTCAGCATGTTCTGCACATATTTTCAAGAAATGTCTTGTCTTCACATATATCGCTATGTCTGCTAAGTCTGCAGTTGTGTGTAAATCTTGTAGCTAGTGACGACAGCAAGGTTCATACCATACACAAATCGACCTGGCTCGTCACTGTCTGCCTAACGTTTACTCTGCAATGTGGAGGAGTCTGTACTAAAGCGGTACTGGGTAATTGTAGCGACGACATATTTCGAGAAGCAGGGCAAAATACTACCGGGGCCGACGATTGACCAATTTGGATAGACTCCAAGCTCTACGGCTCTGCGGCTAGTGAAGTGATGTCGTTATGTAGCGACTTCTCTATGTGATGTAATTACACACTCAAAGCGGATGAAAATGTCTAATTATCAACGTTGTAACGGCCATCCGACCTCGACCCATGTCAATTGTCGAGATAATGCAGATCCAACGATTACCGCAGGGGGAAAAACAAAACAATATTGGCAATATGAATAAGCACATAAAAGCAGAGTGATACAGCATAGTCTGCTCGAGCTGAAGTTGGCAGCCTTGTGAAAGAGTATGTGATTTCTGCGCCAGTCTCCAGGTCTCCTGGTCCCTCTCAGTTATCCGTTCTACTGCCGGCTATCGCCACCCGCCAACGCGGCCTTCATCCCACCGCTCTCGTCTCTCCTGCCGCAGGTAGTACAACTTCCGTGCCTCGCGGTATCGTCGCACCCAGTCGGCCGCCTCCCGCTCGCTGGCCGGCGCTCCGTCATGGCCGCCCAGCGCCGACGGGTCGCCGCCGCTGCCGCCATCCAGGAAGCTCTCCTCCAGTGCCTGACACACCTGCTCCTGTTCGGCTACGCCGGCGGCCAGCCGCTGGTACAGACTGGCTGGCGCAAACGGCGCCAGCGCCGCGTCCATGTCCGCCTGTTTGCTGCGCCACGAGCGTTCCAGCGCGTGGGCACCCATCAGCTGAGCCTGTGTTGCCGCCCTCTGATGTGCCAGTCGTGCCTCGAGCTCCTGCAGGTGGGCGGCGAGCTGCATGTTCTCGTCGAGGGCGGCAGCCAGGGTCGCGTGCGAGGCCGCCAGCGACGGGTGGATCGTGTCTGTGCCGTGCGTGAGGGCGTCGATGACCGCTGGAGATGCTAGTATGCTGGCCAGGTCTTGCTTTCTGGTGAGGACGATTGGTCAGCGGATGGCCCAGAGACAGAGAAGAGCAGAAAGAGGTCACCACAGCACGCACGACTTGTCTTGCAAAATCTTGGGCAGCCAGTTCTCGCCCGGGTCCGGAATGTCCGGCGGCGCTGCAATCTGTGCCTGCGTCACCGCCTCTGGAAGGCTGGATGGTGTCGCTGGGACCGGTGGTGGTGGTCTGGGCGATTGCGTAGTCGCCGGAGTGCTGCGTCGGCTGACCTCATGGCTGCCGGACTTGGGCGGGGGGATTGGTGCCGTTGCCGAGTACATTGTCTCTTCTCTGGTTTACATTGTCTCCCCTCTGGATTTTCTTTCTTCGTAGCCCTGCCTTTGCTCTGCTTCGCCGTTAAAGTCTGGATGCGAATTGCGGGAGTATGCCATAGCAGCTCTGATAAGGAGGCTGGGGAGATAGCTCGGTGCCTATCTTATCGCACGGTGTACCACATACGTGCATATCTGGATGTGGGGTTGATGGCTACTGTCACAGCTACCAAACCCCTCATAGGCCGGTTTTCTTCATTGGATATTAAGCTCTCAGGCTTGACATTCTCGTGTGCAGAGCTCTGGACTTCTAGAAGGCTTGTTTCCTGCCTTCATCTTACTGCCCCCCAAAAAGTCACGCACACTCGGACACCGTACATATCGCCACCATGGCAGGCCGTCAGGAATCTAGTAAATTTTTACTTCACCCGTCGTCATGGTGAATCGAGCTCATTGCTAACCAGACCTCTAGTAAATCTCGACAGTCTCAGCCCACAGCAGCTCAGCGCCGTCAAGAAGCAGCTGGATGATGAAGTGGAGCACTTGACCTCATCCTTTTCGCAGCTCGCAGCCGCCCAGGGCAAATTCCGGGAGTGCTTGCGCTGTGTTCAGGGAAAGCCACGGGGTGCGTTGTGTGCCTGCAGCGATGAGTTGTCACATGTTCTTCAATGTGATAGCCCCCTCGAACTGAGCCCGTAGAAACTAACTCGATTATAGAAGCTGGGAAGAAGGTCCTTGTACCGTTGACAAACTCACTCTACGTCAGCGGCACGCTGTCCGATCCGAATCGGGTCATTGTCGATGTCGGCACTGGATTCTATATCGAAAAGGTTCGAACCGACTTGGGGCCATTTTGGAATTTTTTGTAGTTTGGTTCTGTGCACTGACATGCAGTTATACAGGACATTAAGAGCGCTGCACAATTTTATGAGGAAAAGATAACCGAGCTTACTGGAAACATCCAGGAGCTGGAGATCATTGTCCAGGGGAAAACAAACAACCTGAGAGTTGTAGAAGAAGGTGAGATATCCAACTCTATTTGTACTACTACTGTTATCTGCTTGGTTCTAATACGCAGACAGTTTTACGGCAGAAGGTCCTCGCAAGTCCGCCTGCGGCATAAAAGGTTCTCATGACTTTGATATTTTAATACTATTACAGTCCAGCGATACCATTGCTCTTGTGTTTATCAGTAAATAACATGCATACACACTTGAACGCTTCCAATTGCTCTGCCGCCTTAGTCAAACAGAATCAAGTCGTCGACCAACTGTAGGAGACGCTGATCCACGTTACAGGCATCGAGACCTCCTGTCATCATCGTACTACTCTGGTTGTCCCTTCTCGGCATACTCTCCAGAACCAGTTCGTCTGAAACATCTTTCATCACAAATCTTCTAACAAGGTCCTTTGCCCTTATGGTTCTGTGATCTGCCATTTCAGAGGGAACCGTTTTTGACTCGTTTTCGTTTGTGTCCACGATGGGAGTGACTATTTCTGATAATGCACTGATCCCCTCAATGACGGAAAGAAAATCGTTGATCCCGTCTCTGGTTCCAGCCGGTTCAAATATGGCACTGAATCTCTGGCCGAAATTTCTCGGCTCTAGCGAGCCATGCTTCTTGTCGAGAGCCTCATCCCAGCTGTCGCAGTGAAGAGAAATCTCGGTTGACCATACATGAACTTGCGTCTCCCTCGGTAATGGCCACTCGCGACATAGAGATAGTTCCAGCATATACCGTGTGCCCTTGCAGCCCACAGTCCATGTCTTTTTGCCGGTGATTCGCTTGATCCTGCAGGGCAGAACGGATTCGTGGCGGACAGTTGGAACCGGAAATTCGGTATCTTCAGCCACGTACTTGACAGAAATGCAATCTCCAATATTTCTGATTGAGGGGGGAATGTCTTCGGCATCTAGCTCCTGCAAGAAGCACATTCTCCAGTCCAAGTGCCTGTCGAGAACGGACGGCTTGCTTAGCTTTTCAGGTATACTCAGAGCGAAATTGAGTACTTACTGGTCGAGGCACACCACCTCCATGTCGATGTTACAGTCAGCCATGCGGCGCTGGAAAGTACGCATTTGGGACAGCTTCGTGGAGCTGTTTCTGGTCGAATAACACCCTTCCACAATGAATTCGATAAGGAGTACTTCGGTACATACGATCAGATAGTTACGTGGCTGGGTGTCGTGGAGATCTGTCATTGCTGAAGAACAGGGGTAGAAACTGCCGTCTGCATTAATTACCGTATTCTGAAGATCAAAGAACATATCTCGGTCTCCGATACTGGCAGCCAGTCAGCTTAAAGGTTATTTGAAACAAAAGCGGTTCTGCTCTTACCGACAGTCAAACATGGTACCGCCCTTGGCTGATGTTTTCTCCAGGAATGTCTCCAAGCCTCTCGTCCCCTGAGAATTATCAAAACCATTGTTTCCAGTCACGTCAACGAGTATCGTCCCCAGTTCAAAGTTCATATGAAGACGGTGCGTAATGGTTTTAATATTGTCCGCCACTTTGGAAAAACGGTCACAGAACTCAGTTATTTGTGAATGAGCTGAACTTAGGCCTACCTCCCCCAGCTGCCACTTGTTGGTCTGAACCGGATCCGACGGAAAGAATTGTGTGGGTAACGCAGAACTTGTCCATGACATTTCGCTGTTGCCACTAGCTGACTGAATCCAGAATATCACCCGCGGACTATGATTGCCAGCTTTTTGTATAAGTCCGCAGATTTCTCCGTGGGCCATCCGGACGTTGGAAATATGAGTGCCTTGCACCACAAGGCTGCGAGGCACAGGTTCTTCGTATTCAACATGGACATGGCATCGTTGACCTACTAGATCAATCAAGTCCACTAGGAGAGGGTCGCAAAAGCTTGCAGGATACTCGCTCGAGACCGGGCCTTGCACTAGGAGCTATAAAATTGAATGTGAGAGCGGTTCAGACGGACAGTTGTTCACTTAACATATACCTATACACACCTTCATTGAGGGAACTGTCGTGGGCGAACGAATGGGGGCGCTCAAGGGTTTTGTCAACTGAACAGGCGTTTTCCCCTGAGGTCTCCCGTTTTCTTTGTTTTTTGAATAGAAAGCAGGGAAAGGAGGAGAGGAAGGCAAAGGCTTGCTATTATTTGCTGTGGTACTTGTGGTCATATTGGGGGGAGCTCCGTCCTTTGTCCATTTTTTAGTACTGTTACTTGGCATGGAAGGGCGCTTTCTCGCTTTACGCCATTTTGAGGGCATAGTTCACGATCGTGCTGTTTAGGTAAACTCGTTGCGCTCTCCTTCTGGGCCTTCGCGATATGTTGAGTGTTCGCAAAACGTAGTCGCAAGGCTAGTGTTAAGACAAGAAACCGAAAGCGCAAAAAAGACAGCGGAAGTCATTGCTCACGAGCATATAATTGTAATCGTCTCTACGGCAGATCATCACACATGCTAAGCAATCTGAAGAAAGGAAAGAACTACCGTGGTCGACATCTCGTGCCTTCCGTCTTTGAGTATTACGATGGTGCATCTCGCTTCTTTTGCTCTTTCTCGAGTTTTGTAGTTACTATTAGTCTGGCACTTATTGAAGTAATACAGCGAAAACTTGCATTTGCGACGTTGGCATGGATTGAAAGAGTACGCTATCAAGATGAGATTTGCGAAAAAACCTATTGTATGGAGTGCTATTAGAATGCGCCGTTTGCGAATATCGAGTCTTGTTTGCATAGTTGTTGAATCTGGTTGACTAAGCAACCAATGAGCGGTCGGTTTAATTGAAACGCGAAAATTCGCGTCGAAACGCGCCACACTTACTCCGTACTCAGCCACTAATGGTTTAACGTCCAGCTTTCTTTTAGCTGTAGTCCGTATTGACTTGCATATTGGTCGAATCTTATCAGAACCGTACACCATCGCTAACGGCTGCGATTGCGAAAATGCCTCTCCTCAAACCATCCGGCAAACCGGCTAGAAAGCCGAGGACACGCAAGATAGTGCCTGGGATTCTGCGCGAAGATTCAGACGACGAGCTTGGCGACAGTGACCTTCCCTGGGAGTGGATATACGAAGATGCAAGCACCACGGCAGAGCCAAATGGGCGAGATGCGCCTCACAAGCGAAAACGAGCGGAGAGGTCCAGCAAGATCATCGGGGCGCGGATGGGCGAGTTCGAGTGCAGACACGGAGACACTGTCCTGCTGAAGGCCGAGGGCTCCAACGAGGCATGGGTCGGCCTGATATGTGACTTCCTTGAAGAGGATGAGCAGAAAAAGGCCCATTTCATGTGGTTCTCGACAGAGAGGGAGATTCGCAACAAGACGAAGAAGAGGACCGACTTTTTGCCTGTAAGCGGACCGGTGGCGAGCGAGGGTCAGGAGAGTATATCTGATGGCAAGGCATGCTGACTGGAGGGCGCAGAACGAGTTATACATATCACCATCTTGGGATTACAACCCCTTGGCATCGATCAATGGACGAGCGCAGATTATGTCCCTGGCGACGTTCCAGCAGAAGTACCCAAACGGCCGCGTGCCGCGAAACTCAAAGGAAAACGGCAAGGTGTTCGTATGTCGACGCGGCTGTAACACGCGGACGGCAAGCTACACGGAAGAGTTTGTGTGGGAAGACCTGTTCTCGGGCTCGACAGAAGACGTTGAGAACCTGGTTGAGATGGTCAGGACGGGAACAAAGGCGACACGGAAGAAGCGACAGACAGCCAAGGACGAGGACGCGGAGGACCCATACGTTTTTGCCGGAGACGACGAGGGCGCAGAGGAGCGGGAGTTCCAGACGCCCAAGAAGAAGACCAAGACGTTCGAGGCGACGACGCCGACAAGCAAGGTACCACGCAGCGCGTCCAAGTTTCTGACGCCGTCGCATCGGCGGGTGATGGTCAAGAAGCAGCTGGAGTTCACGCCGCTGGCGACACGCACGCTGTCACCGGGCCACTTCCAGGCATCGCCCTTCCAGCGGGCGCGGGCGCAGCTGCACGTGGCGTCGGTGCCGACGAGCCTGCCATGCCGAGAGAGCGAGTTTTCGTTGGTGTACTCGCACCTGGAAGCGGCAATCACAGAGGGCACAGGATCGTGCATCTACATCTCGGGCACGCCCGGCACAGGCAAGACGGCGACGGTGCGGGAGGTGGTGGCGCAGCTGGACTGTGCGGTGCAGTCGGACGAGCTGGACGACTTCATCTTTGTGGAGATCAACGGAATGAAGATCACGGACCCGCACCAGTCGTACTCACTGCTGTGGGAGGCACTCAAGGGGCAGCGGGTCAGCCCGGGCCAGGCGCTGGACCTGTTGGAGCACGAATTCAGCAATCCGAGCCCTCGACGGGTGCCGTGTGTGGTGCTGATGGACGAGCTGGACCAGCTGGTGACCAAGAACCAGGGCGTGATGTACAACTTTTTCAACTGGCCCAGCTTGCGGCACAGCCGGCTGATTGTGCTGGCGGTGGCAAACACGATGGATCTCCCGGAGCGGACGCTGAGCAACAAGATCAGCAGTCGATTGGGTGGGTGATGACTGGTTTTGGCGTTCTGGTGTGTCTCTCACGTGCTAACTTTGTTCCAGGACTGACTCGCATTACATTCCCGGGCTACAACCACGAGCAGCTGATGAAGATTATTCAGTCGCGCCTAGAGGGCGTTCCGGGCAGCATGGTGGACCCGGATGCGATCCAGTTTGCGAGCCGGAAGGTGGCGGCTGTTAGCGGCGATGCACGACGGGCTCTGGACATTTGCCGGCGGGCGGTGGAGCTGGCGGAAGCAGAGAGCCGCCAGGTGCAGGCACCCGGGACGCCGACGAAGCCAAAGAGGGGCGAGACATTGGCGGTGGCGGCAACACCGAGCAAACGGAACAACAGCAGCGGCCGGGTGACTATCGACACAGTGCGACGGGCCATTGCGGAGGCGACGTCGAGCCCGCTGCAGCAGTACCTGCGGGCGCTGCCGTTTGCGTCGCGGCTGCTGCTGGCAGCACTGGTGGCGCGGGCCCAGAGGACCGGCCTGGCCG
Organism: Leptographium lundbergii; assembly: GCA_001455505.1. Lineage (NCBI taxonomy): Eukaryota > Fungi > Ascomycota > Sordariomycetes > Ophiostomatales > Ophiostomataceae > Leptographium > Leptographium lundbergii. The sequence goes on from LDEF01000001.1 coordinate 816,976, forward strand.
AGAGCACATATGGCGACGTGCTCGAGGAGACGGAGCGGTCACTGCGGATGGCGATGGCGATGGCGGCCGGCACAGCCGAGGGCCGGCCGCTCGAGGTGCTCGGCGGTGCCGGCGGGGGAGGTCTGGGTGCAAGGACAGGTGCCGACGGATCGCGGAAGAGCACGGGCGGAAGCGCAGCTGCGGCAGCCTCGCGGGGGGTCCGGCTGGCCGGACTCGGAGGCGCGGCGGCCGATCTGGCCGGGGCGGGCATCCTGTATCTGGAGGGCCAGCGGGTGGAGCGGCCGAGCAAGATGCGGCTCGCCGTGGGCGACGAGGACGTGCGGCTGGCCTTTCGCGACGACCCGGAGATCAAGGCGACGGGGTTGGTGGCATGAGGGATATTGCTTACATAATACGTTGGAGCGTCGAGATGACAAGCAGGAAGCCCGATTATATAATGCATTGGATTAGACTCGAAATAGAGCTCTTCCCTGGAGAAGCAGCAAAAACCCAATTACATAATACACTCGAAGCTCCTTCCATTCTAATTCGCTGGCAGTCAATTCAATTACTTAGTATACACAATAGCAACCGTACGCCGTTTTCCTTCCCATCTGCAACAGCGTGTTCAACTTCCCTAATACCGGCGCCGCATCGGGGTCGGCTCCCAGTCGAGCGGATGGGTCTGGGGCGTGGCCTGGTCGTCCTGGCGCCAGATCTTGATGGTCTTGTCGGCCTCGCCGCAGATGAGGCGCATGCCGGAGCGGTCGTAGGTGGCGGCCATGATGCCAGACTCGGCGTCGAGCGAGCCGGGCTGGGCGATGGTGTCGAGGGACTGGAAGCGGTGGCCGGACTTCCAGTCCCAGAAGCTCATGGAGCCGTTGTCGGCGCCGGAAAAGAAGACGTTGTCGGCATTGACGGCGAGGGCGTTGATGATGGCGTTGTGGCCGGCAAAGTTCTGCATAAAGGCGCCCTCGGGACACTTCCACTGCTTGATGCTGCCGGCGCTGGCGCTGGCAAAGGTGAACTCGGCCGGGTGGACGGCGAGGGCGCGGACGCCCTTTTTGTGGTGGGTCAGCACGCCAGACGACTTGCCGGCGGCGAGGTCCCAGAGCCGGACGGTGCTGTCGAGCGAGCCGGTGATGACCTGCGGGTCGGCCTCCTGGCAGCGCACGTCGGCGATGGTGCCGGTGTGGCCGGCCAGCACGTGGATGTTGCTGCGCGTGCGCATGTCCCAGACCCGGGCGACGCCGTCGCGGCCGCCGGTGACGAGCACGTCGAGCGTCGGGTGCAGCGCCAGCGCGTACACGCCGCTAAGGTGGCCGTGGTAGTGGCGGATGACCTTGTTCGTCTCCAGGTCCCAGCACTTGACCATCTTGTCCTCGCCGCAGGAGAAGAGGTACGGGTGGCGCGGCGACACGGCGAGTCCGCGCACCGTCGAGATGTGGCCGGTCAGCGTGAGCCGCAGCTGGCCGGACGCCAGGTCCCAGATCTTGATCGTCCGGTCGCCCGCCCCGCTGGCGAACCACTTGTTGCCCGGCTCCACCGCCAGGCTGCGCACCCAGCCGAGGTGCCCCGAGATCACCCGCATCAGCTTCCAGGGTGCGTGCCATTCTGGCCGCGGCTGCGCGTGCGCGTCCTGCATCCGCATCAGCTGCTGGCCGGGCGGCCCGGCCTGTCCTGCCGGCTGTCCTGCCGGCGAGCTGGCCGCAGCTCCTGGGGGCCGTCGGATCGGCATCAGCGCCGTGCTCTGTGGTCCTCCGGCCGGCCGTCGGTGGCTGCCGCTCTCCTGGATGCCCTCAATCAGTTTCCGGGCCGCCACGTCCTCGCCGGCGCCGTTGCCGCTCGCCACCGGCTTCCGCTGCAGCTGCGCCTTCTTGCGTGCTGCTGCCGCGCCGACTGCTGCCGCCTGCTTTGTCGCCAGCGCTTCCGGCAGCGTCTGCACGTCGGCGTACTCGGCATTCAGCCGCAGCGCCACCGCCGTCTCCGTCAGGTCGGGGTCGTCGCTGCTCGCCGCCGCCGGGTCAAGGCGCAGGCGCTTACGGCCGCCGTCTGCATCGACCGTCGGCCGGCTGTCGAAAAAGATGGACTTGGCCGCGTGGGCGTTGCGCTTGATCAGCGTCGCCAGGTCGCCGCTCTCGACGGCCGTCACGGCGCCCGTGGCCACCTCTGCAGCCATTTGGGGCGGGGGCTGTTGTCGCCTGGGTGCGGCTCGAAAACCTCGACAGACAAGGCGCGATCGGTCTCTGTCGGCGTCGTGTCGAGAAAGAAGGACGTCGGTTTCGAGATGTCGTGGCGTCCAAGCTTGATAGCGGCGAAGAAGGCGCGACGTGAATTTCCAACTAGATAAAAAAAGCAGGTCCGGTTTAGTGCAAATGGACGCCCCGGTTAGCACATAACAGTATCTTACATTACTGCTCTTCGGCGACAACCTCAACTCCTGCCTGGACCTTGCATGTCATCTTTCTGGGCAGTGTTCTCTTGCCATAATAAACTGTTGCGTATCCGGTTTTCGATACCTCCTGGCTGCAGAGTGTTTTTCGACCAACATGGACTCCCAGACCGAAAAGTATGCGCTTCATGCGGCATGCCGCGACGGCAAAGGTGAGAACACTCGATCCATGACTAAAACCGAATGGAGCGACCGACCGGGGCTCACCACATCTGCATCTAGTGACTATTGTCGAGTCGCTTCTAAATGTGAGTTCTGCTTCGCCTTTCGCGGGAGAAGCAGTTGCTGACTCTCCAGGCCGACCCGAAGCTGGCCCAACGCAAGGACGACGACGGCCGACTGCCGATCCACTGGGCGGCCTCGTCGAACCAGCTGGAGATTGCCCGCATGCTGGTGCAAGTCAAGGGCTTTGACCCGGATGTGCAGGTGTGTGCGCTTGTGCTGTGTCTGTGCGGATGGGCAGACGGCTGACTTGGCTCAGGACGACAGCGGCTGGACGCCGTTGATGATTGCGGCGAGCGTCAAGGACTCGGAGCCGCTCGTGGAGCTGCTACTCAACCGAGGGGCGAGCGTGAACGAGAAGAGTGAGTGAGAGATGGGGCAGGGGAAGGAAGAGGACGAACAGACCAATGCTGACAGGATGCAGACAACAGCGGACAGGTAGGCTGACTCGACACCTCTCCCCCTCTTCTGCTCTTCTGCTCTGTCCCTAACACCCCCAGACGGTCCTTCACTTTGTCGCCTCCAAGAGCAACCTGGAGCTGGCCCGGCTGCTTCTCGGCCGCTCGCCACCGGCATCGGCTCGCGTGCGCGACCGTCGCGGCCAGTACGCGCTGCACCGGGCGGCTGCCGTCGGCTCGGCGCCCATGGTGAACCTCCTGCTGCAGCACCACAGCCCGCTCAACGCAACCGACAGCGCCGGCCAGACGGCGCTGCACCACGCCATCGCCGAGGGTCACGGCGACACGGCCGTGGCGCTGCTCAAGGCCGGCGCCGACACCGACAAAAAGGACGCCGACGGCTGCCTCGCCATGGACCTGGCGCCCGACAAGGAGGTCCGCAAGTACATTCTCCGCCTGGCCGAGCAGGAGGGCATCGACATGCCGTAGGCACGAGAATACCATCAGATTGCATGTAATACCCTATAAAATACACTGGGGCGCTCTGCTGCTCCCTGGCGCCTTCCCGATCCGGCACCGTTGCTGTTCCTGCCTGCTCGGGTTCCTGCCTCTGCTGCTCCTTTCCCCCGTTCGCCTTGTCCTGGTATTCCGACTTTCAGCCTCTGTATCCTCACTTTTATCATCTATATCGTCTTCGTTCCTCTTCCTCTCATCCTTCTCTTTCATCCTTCTCTTTCCTCCCCCCCCTTTCCCTGTTACGCCCATCCGCCTCCCCCTATTTGATCGACCGCTCCACCAGGTCCCGGTACATGGCCTTGACGTCCTGCACGTCTGCCTGCAGCTCCTCGACCAGCTCGCTCTTCTCTCCGAGCAGCTCCAGCGTGGTCTCGTAGCGCTCCTGCATCGCGCTGACGTCCTGTTCGAGCGCGGCCACCCGCTCGGCCGCCGTCCGCCCGGCCTCGGCGTCCTTGAGCAGTGCCAGCACCTCGGCACGGGCCTCGTTGCGCTGGCTCGAAATACGGGCCAATTCTTCGCGTGCGGCCACCTTTTCGCTCTCGAGCCGCCGGATGGCCGCGCTCATCCGCTCTACCAGCTGCACCGACGGACCGGCCGCCACCGTCGACACCGACACCAGGTCTGTCTGCTGTCGTCTGCCGCCTTCCGCCATGTTGAGCTGTGGCGATGCCGATCGTTCCGGCTCGTCCACCGCGTCTTCGGGCCCGATCATAGCCGGCGACATGGCCATCGGCGACATGACCGACATGACCGACATGACCGACGACAGCGGCGCCGGCGGCTGGCCCGACGGGCGTCGCAGCGAGAACCGCTCGGCCGCGTCGCCGTGGCTCGACGGCGTCGACGTCTTGCGCAGCTTGTTTGGAAGACCCTGCAGCCCCAGAAAGTCGGAGCTCCACGTGCGTGCCGGCATGCCCGGCGTCACTCCTCCGGCACCACCACCGCCCTGTACCAGCGGCGACTCCGGCCGGCTGTTGCTGCTGCTGCGACCCGGCAGGTCTTCCAGCCAGGTGCGTCGCAGGTCTGGTGGCCCTCGTCCGCGTCCCTGCTCGCGCTCGCGCTCTTGCTCCTGCTCCTGTTCGAGCTCCAGCTCCAGCTCCTGCTCCTGTCTCTGCAGTGCCTGTGTCCTCTGGTGTTCCAGGTCGGCACGCGCCTGCTGCAGCGCTGCTTCGGCCTCTTCGGCCCGTCTGTTCAGCGCCGCAATTCGCGTCTCGTGTGCGCCGACGGCTTCCTCTGCTCGGGGCAGCTTCGACTGCACGTCTTCCAGCTCCTCCTCCAGCCGTTTGGCACGCAGCGCCTGTCTGTCAGTCAAGGAATTTAACGAATGCAAGCAACACCAACTTACTGCTTCTCGCGCCTTCTTCCGCATCTCCGACTCCCGCTGCTGCGCCTCGTCTCGCTCCTTTTCCAGCCCAGACACTCGTGACAGCAGCGTCGCCTCGATGCCCTGCCAGTTCTCGCTCGCAATCGCATACTGGCTCTGCAGCGTCTCCACCTGCCGCAGCAGCTTCGCCTGTGAGTCGCCCTGCGCACCCGACGATGCCTCTTCGGCCCGCGCCCGCATCGCCTCCAGCTTGCTCTCCATCACCTGCACCTCGGCCATCGTCTCGACCTCGGCCACTCGTGCCCGCTCCTCAGCTCGCTCCGCCTTTTCGCGCCACTCTGCCACCTGTGCTTTTGCCCGGTCGGCCGCCAGCGACTTCTCCAGCTTCAGCGTCGCCACCTGCTCCTCGAGCTCCTTTGTCTGCTTGCGTGCCGCCTCCAGAGCCCCGTCCTGCGCCTTGGCTGCTGCCTTGTCGGCCCGCTCGATGGCCTCCTCCAGCTGCGCCCGCAGAGCTGCCACGGTGCTCTCTCGTGCTGTCAGCACCGCCCGCGCCTCTGTCAGGTCCGTCTGCACCTGTGCTAGTTGTCGTCGTCCGTCCTCCTGTGTCTTCTCCAGCTCTGCCGTCCGTCGTGCCTTGGGCCGCAGCGTCTGCAGCTCTGCCTCGGCCTTGGCTCGCGCTGTCCGCAGCTCGCTTGTCGTCTTGTCGTCTTCGGCCATCTTCACCCGCAGCTTCTTCAGCAGTGCCCGGTGCTTCTGCTCCAACACTCCCAGATTCTTGCCCTCCTCCATCAGCGCCGCGATCTGCTGGTCCTTCTCCGCCACCTTCTTCTCCAAGCTGCCCGGTGCTGCTGCCTGGCCGGCTTTCTTGGCTGTCTCTGCTGCCTCGCGCGACATGTACTGTAGCTTTGCCTGCAGCGCGTCTATCTTTTCCGTAAACTGGTGTGTCTCTTCCTGGTGCGCTTGCTGTTCCTTCAGGAGTGCCTCCTGGAGCGCCCTGACGAGTAGCGCGCTGTTCTCATCCGTAGTGCTGCCAAGTTCCGGGGTACCTTCTACTGGTGAAGTCGTGGTCGTTGCGGTCTCCAATTCTGCCGCTGGTGCTAGTGATGCCGTGGCCGTTTGGGCAGCCTCTGCAGCACCAGTTGTCTCCGTCCCGTCCCCGTTGCTCTCATTTTGGGCATCCTTTGTCGCTGGTGGTCTCGTCGTGCTGTCTGTAGATACGCGTGTGGTTTCAACCGGCTCCTTGTCCTTGGAGACCGGCCGGACGCTGTCGAGAGACGTCCGGCTGGCAATGTCGACGCTTTGCCGCGGGCTGTTGGCCGCTGTCGATGGAGGCGCTGGCGACTGTCCGCGGGAGCTGCCCGCATTCTTGGCCGCCACTGCTCGGGCCAGGCGCTCTTGAAGCCGGTCGTTGACCCGGCTCGACGAACCGGATCGTGCTGGGGCTGCAGAAAACACGTGTCAGCGCAAGGCCGGGGGACAACGGGACAATGGGGGCGGAAGCTGCGAGAGTGGGCATACTGGAGCTCTGCTTGGCCGGCGACTGGGGTGCGCCCGGTGACTTTGGCTGCTTGGACGCCTCGTCTGCCTCGGCAAGCATGGTGTCGAGACGGGCCTCGACGCCGGCGACGGCCTGCGAGAGCAGCGAGCCCCATCGGTTGCCCTTGCCTCCGGAAGCCATCACGGCCGATCGCTCGTCCTTCTGATCGCTCTTTTCCCTTCAAGGGCCACAGCCCCGCAGAGGCGTCAAAAGAAGACTGCAGCAGGCGCGGGCATCCGAATCTGCATCCGCCTGCGTTGCAACGTAGAGCGGTCGTGGCCGTGGTCGTGGCCGTGGTTGTGGTCGGCTTGGTCGGCCAGCCCCGTCTTGCGTCTTGCTTCTTGTTGGTTATCGTCGGCTTGCGCTGATTGGAATATGCTTTCTCTTGCTGCGTGTAGCATTCACTCTGGGCGTCGGCTTGAGCTGTTCTAATGTGTTTCGTTGTCGCAGCCTCTCCGTCCGCGCTTCGGTGGCTGCTCCCAGGCTCGGCTGTGTTTGGCCGTCACGAGTAGATGACGAGTCCCTGGTCCAATCCGTCAGGCTACGTTGGCGTCTTTCGCAGGATCGTCGCGTTACTCCGTACTCGTAACGCTGTGAGCAAATAGTGGGGCGCCAGTTGCTAGCACAGTAGGCTCCCGCACGGCCTGGTGCAACCCACACTGTGAATCCTGACAGCCGTCATGCTGTTACCAACCGGGACTAGCGCAAACTACGGGTGCAATGTGCATCACTGGAGGTACCCTCGTACCGTACCTGTAGCATAGCGGTTTTTGTGCACTGCAGAAAGCCTCAACTGCCCGCTAGCTAACAAGCTTTTGCTGCCAGAACTGCTAACGTAGCGTGCCGGCCGGATATGTCGGAGGAGCTTGCAACGGTACGCGCAGGGCCGCAAGTACGAGTAGTGTCCCCGTGGTCGTTGGCGAGCCGTCTGTTCCTGAATGGAAACGTGATCTCATCATTTTCCTGCGAGTCATTAATACAATTCTGCTATCTTGGGCTGTTCACCTCGTTCCTGGAGTCACCTGCTGCTATTCTTAGTCGTCTTATTACGTGGACGAACGGTTTTGCTACCCACACGCTTGCGGTACGTCACGCCTTCCCAAATCTCTTTCACGATAGCTCTCGTCTGATTGGACCGCTTGACCTCGGTATCTTTATTGGGGGGATGGCTGTCTCCATGATGCTTTCCCTTATTACTGCGGATGGACGATGCCTCGCTGGAACGTGTCCCAGACCTTACCGTCTGGACTGGACCGAAAGCTGCCTCGTCTGTCCTTGTTCAGAAACTGACAGCTGGACCAGACTGCAGACTGAGCGCCCGTTTCGTCATGTCGTGGCTACAGATACCCTACCGTGAGGCTCGTGATGGCTTCTGGGGCGAGCAGACGTCCACGCTCAACTGGTGTGAAGAGGTATGATTTTCTGATTGGCTTCTCCTCCGTGCTGCTGACACGGCACGCCCAGGACTACAACATCACCCACTACTGTGCCGAGCTCGTCAACACCCTGACGAACCTCACTTTTATCTGGCTTGGGGTTAGCGGCATCCGCGACTGCGTGCGCTTCTCGCACCCGGCCATCTTTATCGTCGCCTTTGCTGGATACAGCATTGTCGGCATGGGGTCCATGGCCTTTCACGCCACTCTCAAATGTCTGTTCCAGCCGATCCGGGCGACCCCTGCTCTCCACCTCTTTGCATGGCTAACATGTGACTGCAGACTCCATGCAGCTGGCCGACGAGCTGCCGATGATCTATGCGACGTGCATCATAGGGTATGCGACGTTCTCGTTTGGCAAGAGCCGCACCCTCCAGATGGTCGTGGGCCTGTCTCTGTTCAGCCTGGCCCTCTTCATCACGGTCGTCTACTGGATCACCAAAGACCCCGTGTTTCACCAGGTATCGTATGGCGTGCTCACGGCAGCCATCGTGTTCCGTGCCATGTTCATTATGAAGTACCAGCTGCGCCCGGCCTTGGAGCTTCGCAGCACAGATCGGGCAGCGGCCATCATGTCGCAGATGTGGAAGATGTGCTTCACCGGTCAGCTTACCTCCGACGATCAGCTTTTGTTGCGTCTCATGCTCACCTATTCCAGGTATCGGAATGTTCCTTCTCGGCTTCCTGATCTGGAATCTCGACAATGTGTACTGCGGCCACCTGCTGTCGTGGCGGCAGATTGTGCTTCTGCCATGGTCTCTTGTCCTCGAGGGCCACGGCTGGTGGCATCTCTTTACCGGGCTAGGTATGTATAGCAATGCGCATTGTGTTTCGCTCCCCGTTTGTGATCCAAAGCTGACTTTGTCCAAGGTGGTACGTTTATGCCGATTGGGCCGACAAGCCGACCGGGCAGCAGAACAGATTCTGTGCTTCCCCTTCTTCCCTGCTCGTGAGTTCTTGTTAACAAAGGCAGCGTACTACTTTATTGCTTGGCGTATTTGGTTGCACCGGTGTCTTGAAGGTAAAGAAGACGAGTACATGCTGCAATGGCCGTCGCCGTATACGTCGGTGCCCCGTGTGGTCCCCATTTACGAAGGAGATAACGGCAAGGACCGGAAGATCCTTTGATTATGGCGCAGCAGCTCCCTGAGAGCTGAGCCGTGGTCGACGTAGCCGGCCGAAGAACATGAAAGGCGTGCATCGCCAGCAGACTGCAAGAAGAACGAACATTATAGCAAAGCATACAGCGCACCACTACAATAGAAACTAGACATTAGAGTTACCTTTTTGTCCTCCGTGCTGCAAATGACGCCAGTGCGAATACCCAAACATACCATATTTGCACTGTCTTAGTAGCTATCTGCGGTTGGAGACGGAAATTTAGAATGGCTTCCAAATCGGTTCTATCCATCCCACCTTTTCGTCGACAGCACCATCTCGCCGCTCCGGGTGGTATCGTGCAAAATCCCAGTCGAACAATGTCGCTGTCAAACGAGGCGCTGCAGAAGGTAAGCGGTCCGGTGAGCGGGCCGCACGTGTCCATGTTCATCTAGCTGACGGGCCGGTTCGACAGCTGGTGAGGGAGATCGAGACGCAGGCGATCCAGGCGCAGCAGCAGATCACGGTGGCGCGGTCGCAGGTGGCCAGCAAGCAGCGGGAGATGCGGCTGGCCCAGTTGACACGGAGCGAGCTGGCCGCACTGCCGACCGACACGGCCGTATACGAGGGCGTGGGCAAGATGTGGGTTTCTGATTTTGTTTCTGATTTTGTTTCTGCTTCTGTTTCTAAGCGTCTGCATCTGCCTCTCTAACTCGAGCAGGTTTGTGGCCGAGCCGGTGACGGAGCTGAGCGCCAAGCTGGACACGCAGATCAAGGGCCTCGAGGGCGACGTCGAGGGCCTGGGCAAGCGGCTACACTACCTCGAGACGACGGCCAAGAACAGCCAGGAGCACATCAGCCAGATGCTCCGTCGCGGCGGCGGCGAGGCGGCCTAGACGCGGCGGCGCCTGGCGCCGTGCTCTTCTTCTACTTTACGCGCCGCGACAGCGACAATCCAAAACGACCTGGACAGCCGCGCGTCAACATGTTGGACCATGAGCCAAGATGGGTCGATGGGGTGCGGTTGAAACATTGCAGCAGCAGGTGGCCCTTTCTGCGGCGCTGTCAGATGACAGCCAAAATGAGAGAAGCAGACAGTACGGAGTACTCTGTACGCTCGCCGAGCACGAGCTGACCACACGGGAGACAATGTACAGAGGCATCCCGCAACGGAACACGCAACGTGACCCTTCAGCCTTACGGACTACGGATAGTGATGGATTGAGTGATCGTGCTGTATGAAAGAGTCCAGAGACTGAAAGATGCGAGAGGCAAGAACTCGACGAGGAGCAGGAGCGGTCGCTCAGCCACCCCCTCCAGTGTGGCTCCCCTGTCTCTCTCGCTCTAGCAGGCTTATGCCTCCCCACTTGGGTTGCAGCAACACAAATGATGACGGGTCAACGACAGCCAATCCTGCCACCCGCCCACACACCATGCGTCGTTGGTTTTTCGCAGCTGCTGGCCGTTTCCCCCGTGTCCTTCTCTTCTTCGCCAGGCCACTCGTGAGGGAAAAGAAGAAGCGGGCCGTCGGGACACAGAAAGTGACAGAGCCCGTCTGTTAGGTGGGTACGGACAGCTGAAACGTGCAGGCGTATTTCGAACCGGTAGCTGGATGTATTTGCGTATCGCTCCTGCCGGGTGCTGTGCTGCTGCGCCTTCCCTGTGATTCTGCCCTACCGCTGCCAGGGCTCGGCTCCTTCCCTACGAGGACAGACAAATAAATAGCAGTCGGGCCCCGGTTCTGTACACCCCGCTCTCCCAGCCTTCTTTCCTCTTCCCCTCCATCCGTCAGCAAGTCTACAAATAGCGTTTGACGACGCTTTCTCCCGTCTTTTCTTGTTCCTGTCTTATACATCAACGCGACAGCGGTCGCAACTGGTGTTGGAGTGGACGACTACCTACATTCGCTGCACTCACGCAAGGACACTGTGTGGTTCTCGTCTCTCGTCCTTGTGGACGCTGCCGTCAGCATTTACGCTTTTCCTCTTGAGCGACGCATTCAACCGCCGGCACCATGAGCTACTACAGCAGCGACGACGACGTTGATGTTCGGGTCCGTCGTCGGCGGGAGTCGTCGTCGCCCGGTCCCCGCCGGCCGATCCGCGGGTATTATTCAACCGGCCCAGTCGCCCATCTTGTGCCGGAACGCACGGTCGAGCACACGGTGGCAGTGCGCCAGCGTTCTCGTGAGCGGCGGTCCAGCCCACCGCCTGTGATCATCAACAACTACAACCAGCAGCGCGACGATGATGACTTGTCCGAGGTGACCACGGGAGTCCGTGGTGGGGCGATGGTGCGGCGGCCGCACTCGCGGGCGCCGTCCAGCGACTACATGACGCGCGAGGAGTACGAAATGGAAAAGATGCGGCGCGAGTTGCAGGATCTCCAGATCCGGCACGCACGCGCGCAAGAGGAGCTTGACCTGCACGTCCGACACAACGACCGCGAGGAGTGGGAGCTAGAGCGTGCACGACGGGAGATTGCGGCGTATCGCGCAGAGGAGGAAGAGCGGACGCGGCGGCTGCGCGGACAGGAGGAGATGGAGACGGCGCGGGCTCTGCATGAGCTGGAGGAGATCAAGCGACGCGAAGAGCGCGAGCGGATCGACAAGGAGCGCGAGCGGCTGGACAAGCTGCGCGAGAAGGACTACCGCAGTCAGGCAGAGCTGGACCGGGCGAAGCGCGAGCTGGGCGACATCAAGAGCCGTGAGGATCGCGAGCAGGCGGCGAAAGAGCGTGAACGGGCCGACAAGTTGCGGGAGAAGGAGTTCCGCAACCAGACGGATTTGGAGCGGGCCAAGCGCGAGCTGGACGAGATCAAGAGCCGCGAAGAGCGCGAGCGGGCGGAGAAGGAGCGCGAGCGGATCGAGAAGCTGCGCGAGAAGGAGTACCGCAACCAGACGGAGATGGAGCGGGCCAAGCGCGAACTGGACGAGCTCAAGCGGCGCGAGGAGCAAGATCGGGCAGAGAAGCTGCGCGAGAGCCAGTACCGCAACCAGACGGAGCTGGAGCGGGCGAAGCGCGAGCTGGACGAGATCAAGCGGCGCGAGGAGCGCGACATGGAGGAGAAGCGGCTGAAGAAGGAGCTGGAGCTCCGGGCGCTGGAGAAGCAGAAGCGCGAGATGGAGGAGCAGGCGGAGCGCGAGCGGCAGGAGAACGAGACGATTGCACGGTACAAGGCGCGAGAGGCGGAGCGCAAGGCCAAGGAGGAGCGCGAGCGGGCGGAGAAGGAGAAGGAGTACCAGCGGCGACTGCGCGAGGATCTGGCGCGATCGGGACTGGACGAGAAGGAGATCCAGGCGATCCTGGAGAAGAAGAAGATCAAGCGCGAGAAGGAGGAGAAGAACGAGAAGCAGGAGAAGGAGAAGCACAAGGAGGTGGTGGAGGTGGAGACACGCATCTCGACGCGGCCACAGATGCAGATACCGCAAGTGCAGCTGCAGCAGGCGCCGACATATACGCGAATGGCTCGGCGACACCTGTCGATCATGACGCTCGACTACTTTCACGTGGACTATGACTTTGACGAGGTAAGTGGAGAAGAGACGAGAGAGGGGAGGGGAGGAGAGAGGGGAGGGGAGGAGAGAGGGGAGGGAAGGAGGGAGGAGACGAGAGGCGAACAAAGATTTGACGTGCTGACAATGACAGGACCCAAATTACATTCTCATCAAGCGCTGGGTGCCAGAGGACGAACGCGAGGTGTGGTGGCAGCACACAAAGACGATCCGGGAGAACCGGCGGGTGGTACTGAAGATTGAGGAAGATCGCCATCACCGCCACCACCTGGAGCCGGAGTACGAGTGGGTGCGCAAGAAGGAGCGGCGCCACAGCCGCAGCCGCAGCAAGTCTCCGGGCCTGCTGATGTACCTGGCGGGAGCGAAATAGACGTTTGTTTGGTTTGGGTTGGTTCGGATTTGTGCTTGGGGGCAGAGAAGACGATTGCCGGTCTCAAGTCAGTTTGTGAGGCAATGAAAGAGGCGTTAGCGGAAGAATGTACAGGAGGAAGACGTCATGAGATGATTACGATAGGATGACGTGCGGCAATGTACAGAAATAAGTAAAGAAGAGTCTTTGTCTAAGAATGTAGTAAAGAGCAAGAACACCAATAGAACACCAGACTCCAGCACGTGACTGTGCGACATGACTAAGCAAATATGTGCGAGAATCCCCATGTATGCCACCAGAAGCCAGCGCACTTAGACCGCCACTCGGACCGTCACTCCCTCACGACCAACGCCGCTCGGCGCGACGGATGAGCTCCTCGTAGACGGTCCAGGCCAGGGCGGAGCTCATGGCCTTGCGGCCCATGCGGAGGGCGAGGCCGTCCCACATGGAGCGGACGCCCTCCTCGGCGAGCATGCGGCGGGCGGTCTGGAGCATGTTGCGGTAGCGGGCGGGCTGCAGCTGGATGCGGGTCTTGACGGCGTCAAAGGGGTTGGACACGACGGAGCAGGCGGCAGCGGCGACGACGGCGGAGGAGAAGTTGATGCCGGCGGCGGTGGAGAGGGAGACGTGGGTGTTGGGGGTGTTGGGGAGGGTGTGTGGACGGGCAGCCCAGCCGTTGAGCCGGCGCTTGACCTGCTCGTAGAGCAGGACGTAGAGGCCGGCATAGGGGGCGTCGCGCAGGGCGGTGGCGCCGAAGCCGACAAAGAAGCCGCGCAGGCCGTCGGCGCGGACAATGTCGGAGGCAGCAGCAGCGAGCGAGCGGTAGGCGTACAGGCTGCTCTCGTAGCGGACCTTGATGATGGTCAGGGGCATGAGGACGAAGCCGGCGGCGGCGCGGGCGACGGCGCCGGTGAGCAGGTTGCCAGTGTTGGAGAGCCGGACGAGGGAGGAGGAGGAGGGGGGGGGTGATGAAGGGGGGGGTGATGAAGGGGGTTGAGAGGATGAAGGAGGTGAGAAGGAAGTTGTCGACAGAGAAGGACTCCCAGACAAGACCGGAATGTTGGCCGCACTCGACCGGATGGCGTTCAGGCCGGCAAAATAGAGAGCCGAGCCCAAGCCGGTGCGCAGGGCCGACGGCACGGTGCCGCGATAGAGGCTGGCGGCAAAGCTGCGCTGTGGGCCGGCGGCCAGCGGCTGTGCGGCGGCTGCGCGCAGGTCGGCCAGCACGCGGCGCAGGCTGTGGTGGCCGGCCTGCTGGACGCGGGTCTTGAGCAGGTCGATGGGCTGCAGCAGCACGGCCGAGAGGACGCCGGAGCTGAGGCCGGCCAGGAGGTGAAAGGCTGTGGTGTGAGCGGGGAGAGGAGAGGGCAGACAGAAAGAAGCCGGGAGGGGTCGAGAAACACACTGGTCTTTGCGCCCTTGCGCGAGCCATCGGCCATGGCGGCGGTTCGGTGTGGAGACGCGGTTCGGCGAGGAAGGTGGCCGAGACAGGGACCTCACGGCGGCGAATGGGCAGCCGCTCGACTAGGACAGAGACAGACACGGATGCGACGGTGCCGGGCAGGCCATGGCGCGCAGGACAGGGCAGACTCGGGCCGGAGACGAGGCAAGCGAACAACAACGGAAATAAGGGAAAATCCTGCAGAGGACTTTTTGTTGGAATCGTATTTTGCGCTCGCGAGACTGCTTAGTCAGCCACACTAGTCCACTACTCGTAATCGTTCCACGCTGCACGCTCTCATCTCTTCTTGCCCTCGCCGACGATGGACTCGAGCCGGCCGGCGAGCTGGCGGTGGCGGCGCACGACCTCGGCCCACTCGTCCTCGGCGCTGTCGCCGACGTCCAGGGTGGCCAGAAAGAGGCCAAAGTCGGCGCCGAGGCGGCCGAGGCTGCCGGCGCAGTAGAGCACCTGGGTCAGCAGGCTGTCGCGGGCGGCCTGGTCGCGCACGGTGGGCAGGTAGCGGCGCAGCGTGGCGAGCAGCAGGTCGACGAGGTGGAGGGGGAAGCCGGCGAGGGCGGGCGGCAGGGGCTCGAGAGGGTCGTGTGTGTGTGTTGTGTGAGTGTGTGTGTGAGTGTTGTGAGTGTTGTGAGTGTGTGTGTTGTTTGCATCGTCTGTCTCGGCCGTCTGGTCCGTCTGGTCCGTCTCGGGGTCCCCCGGAAAGATGCTGCGGAACATGGACACGATGGCGAAGCTCTGCTCGCGGAAGATCTCAATGTAGCGCTTGAGGTAGCGCTCGGTCTGCTGGCCACCGGACCAGGCGCGGGAGCCGGTCGAGGCGGCGGCAGACGGGGGCGTCTCAGCGGCGAGGCGGGCGCGTTCCTGGTCGGCGAGCTCGCGGAGGGGGGCGAGGGCGTCGAGCAAGCCGGCGAGCGTGGCGAGGCGGCAGACGAGGAAGACGACGCCGAGGGTGCGCTCCTGGGCGGGGGTTGAGGGGGGGGAGGACGTGGAGGGTGTGGAGGGTGTGTTAGTGGTCCTCGATGCGGCCGCCTCGAGGTCGGGCAGCACGCGGCGCAGCCAGCTGATGGTGCGCAAGGACGCGGCGAGCTTGAGCCCGGGGGCCCTGAGCGAGAGCACGAGGCTGGCGGCGGCGGCGCGCATGGCCTCGTCGGCGGCGGCGGCGACGGCCTGGACGAGGGCCGAGCGGGGGTAGAGCGTGTGCAGGCGGCGGATGTGGCCGTTGAGGTCGAGGGCAGCAGCGTAGCTGGGGGTGGTCGAGGCGAGGGGGGTGGTGGTGGCCGAGGCGAGGAGCGGCGGCAGCTCGAGCACGTCGAGCAGCCGCTCAGCGTTGCGGGCGAGCAGCAGGGCCTGGCGGCGCCGCGCCAGGGTCGCGGCCGTGCTCCGGTAGGCGGCGAAGCGCAGCGAGGCGCCCTCGAGCTGCGACAGCTCGGCCCGCAGCTCGGCCGTCTGGGCTGCCAGCGCCGGCAGCCCGCCGCCAAAGGCCGCGTGGCGCTGCGCCGACGCCAGCACCGCGTCGCACGACCGCCGCGCCAGCCCCTGCAGCGACAGCTGCACCGACTGCGACGCCTGGGCCAGCGCCGCAGCCTCGTCCGCCCGCAGCGATGCCAGCGGCCGTGCGGCCAGGCCGCTCAGGTAGGCCAGGCCGTCGCGGTCGGGCGGCCCGGCTGCCACCGGTGCCGCTGCGCCCGGCGACGGCGGCACCACCAGCAGGTCGTAGAGCAGGTCGGCCATGGCGTCGGTGTCGGGTGGCGGTCGCGTCCGATCAATGTCGACAGCTGCTCGGATTAGATCCAGCGTCCCTTTTCGTACAGATTACACGTTTACATAACATCCCCAACGCCACGTGCCCCTGACACGTGCCCCTGCTGGCAACGCGTGACCAGGGCGATAAGATTGCAGCCAGTTCCCAACAAAACTAGGGCAGCTGCTGCCGTGGGGCCGTGACTAGGCTGTTTTGTGTTGGTCCTCGGCCTCCTCTCGTCCTCTCCTGCAAATCGGTCGGCTGGACAAGAGACGAGACGCTGCTCTTGGCACACCCCTTCTGCTGGCAACAGACACCTCTGCTCTTCTGCCTGGCCACGACCCTGTGGCCCAACGCCCTTTATCCCGTCTCTCTCTTGGAGCCTACCAGCTGGCCTTTTTCTGTCCGGTCGAATCCCTCTTTCGGGTGCTGTCCGAGCTGAGCAGTCGGTGCGTTCGCCTGATCATCTGCCTGTCCGGCCGGGCGCTGTATAAAGCTTGCTCACAGGTTCAAGTCTCTTTGTCTCTTACGGCAGAACTCTACTGTCACAACTACACAACTGCCACCACAACCACCAGCTCAACCTTTACAACCAGCCAACCTTTACAACCAGCCAACCT